>BJFM01004916.1:0-26842 GCA_016586285.1 Arothron firmamentum | reverse complement strand
TGTGTGTGTGTGTGTGTGTGTGTGTGTGTGTGTGTGTGTGTGTGTGTGTCAGCACAATAAAGTATTGTAGATGCATGCTAATTCACCCAACGGTGCAGTAAATGATGGCTTTAAACATGTTTCTGCATCCTGACTGAGATCTTTAGAATATGCAGCAATCAAGCTCAGATTGTATCTCCTCCCTCGGGGGCATTATTGCACATCCCCATTTTCTTCACTGTACACACACACACAGACACACACACACAAACGGGCTGGCTACTGACCGGCACTAATGCCCTAATGGTGCTGTCCTACATACTTGTGCGCTAGTGTCTGTTGGCAACCTCCCTCACCAACTCTGAGCTGGAGGCGGATGAGGAGGAGAGGAGAACAAGATGGGAGGAGAGGGTTGTCTTTAGGCTGTCGCATGGACCTAAACTCATCGCTCAGGCTCCTGTTGCAGTTTAGCATGAGAGCAGCTCATGCTCTGTGTGCACGATCATCCGGGGCTGTTTGTCTTTTCTTTTTTCTTTTTTTTCCTTTTTCTTTGATCCTGGATCTTTGCACGTCGTGTCAAGAGTCATTCACTTAAAAGGAAGGAAGGGTTTTTTTTTTTCCAAATATAAAGACAACTCTCACGTTCGTATCCAACTAAAGATTCCCTTCAAGTTTGGAACAAAATTCACTCTTTTTTGTTATGTGCACCCAAAGCTTAGCTGCTTTCTAGACTAATTAATTGTGTAAAAGTTGCTGACTTTTGACTATGGCAGGGACATACATCCTCATAAACCCATTTAAGCACGTTGCCTAGGCAACCCGCCAGCAGTTATTCTCAGTGGGACTGCCTGGATGAAGCAGTGAGATGCACAGATTTGAAACTTTCCACAGTTTAGACATCTCTGCTGCCAGAAGTAGCGTATGTGACGGTGGTGAAGTACGTTCTCTGCTTAGAAGAACGTTGGCGTGCTCGGCAGGCACGTTTGCCGAGGCCCTCCTCGACTGCCATCAGATGTCCACCAGTTTGAGCGCCGCGCGCAGACGTGATGGGCAGTGCTGGCTGGCTGCTTCAGTCTGAAAAGGAAATACAATCTGTGCTCCTGTTTATCCAGCAGTCCCATAAAGCCTTCACTCCTCCTTACCTCCCTTTGCATATGGAGGAGGGAAACAGAAGCTTTGCAGCATGATGGAGGTGTGTATTGACCCAGTGGGGCGATGGGGATGGAATACTAATAGGGTTAATAGAATTAATGGTGCTGTCACCCTTGGTTGGGGAGGAGTGCCAGCCTCTCTGGCTGTATGTAAGCTGATTGCTTTCTGCTTGCCGTAGCTACACACCAGCTCTGATTTGACTTCTATCTCTCTGAGTCTTATTCTTATCTTCTGTCTCCCCACGCTGCAGCCCGCCTTGCTTTTCTTCCTCCACTCCTTTGTGTGGCATCTTTTTGTTCTGGCTTAAAGCTGCTTTTAACAGCTTCTAGCTTATTGCACCTTTGTTGCATTTTCCCTTATTGATTCTATGGAGAGGGCTGCGATTTATAAGTCTTAATATTCCCTGTGTCCTTGCAGCGGCCTTATTTGTGTGAGTGTGTCTGTGTGTCTGTGTGCGTGTGTGTCTGTGTGTGTGTGGGTGTGTGTGTGTGTGATAATGGAAAGTTGACATTTAAGTCAGTGTATTTAGCGTCCCTGAATTAGCATACTTTAACAGGCTGCCTTATTCCTTGCTGAGCGAGCAGGTATTAAATCATGAAGTAAGATTGGTGGACAATTTAAAAGAGCCTTAGTGAAGATTCATAGACCAGAAAAAGCCCTGACATCACACACAAACACCCCTCTACCTTCTCTGTCTGGCTCTTTTTTCCCCCTCTGACCCTTGTGTGTTCTGCATGTCTATTCTGCATACACAGCGCTTTCCTGTCCTGCCGCTCCGGAGCATCAGTATGAGTTATGAGGGGATGAGAGAGGATGAGAGAGTCGGCATCTGGGTGTGTTTGAGAGGATAAAGGAGGATACTCCGTCACCAACGCGTCTCTGCTGATGAGTATCTGTGATCTGTTGGTCTGTGAGGGGAAGTCGGCCACGCTGCTGTTTTGCATGTTTAATGTGCAGACAGGGACGTGCAGCTGCGGCGCGAGGAGGCGTCACAGTCACCGCGCAGACAAGCATACGGCTGTCTGATTATTCGCTCGTGTTGTCATGGTGTGCATAAAAATGTTGGACCACAAGTCATTCTTCACAGTGTTTTCTAATTAGCAGGCGAATGAATCAAGGCCCGCTTTGGTGCTCTCTGGCAGAAATGAAAGCCGTTAGCTGGTTTTATGCGCGGACAGCGTTACGCACGCCTGCGCGGACTTACCGCACCGATCGGATGGGTAAATGTCAGCGAGGCCAAACACTAAGCTGAATGATTTATGTGTAATAAAGCAATTTCATTTTTAAGTCAGTGCTTTTCATGTGCGTCGCCCACACAGATGCGCTGATTCGATTGGTCAGATAATTAGGCCACGCAAACTCACTCACAAACATGCACATGCTCATTTTAGCATGTTGGGAATCAGAACAATGCTCATAAATCACTCTCCTCATTATTGCCTTTCAAAGAATAAATGCCTATTAGCAGGTTGGCGTTGCTGGGATGATTTCATCATGTTTTTCATCCTGATGTAACGCGTCTCAGATGGAGCCCAGCGGATTTCGCTTAGGAAACGGAGTCTGTTTGAAACAGTATCATATTCTTAAGACAAATTAGCATCAAATCAAGTGCGCAGTCACGACGCAGATCAAAAACAGCCATCTGGAGGTCAAGTAGAAAGAGTAACTTTGCCTCTTTGCCTCCCGTTGTCGAACCCACGCAGACCATCGGCTGTGGAATGTGCTGTAGGGTTCAGGTGGATATTACACAGTCAGAAATGATCCATCTGTTGATCTGACATTTTTGAAGCTGCTAATCTCCAAATGGAATCAGGCCGATATCGACCTTCGGGGGTGAACCTGCAGGAAATCTTTTGTTTCAGCGCTGAGGACAAATGTGCCGCGTTCACACTGCTGGTGTTCGAACTGCACCAAAACACCATTAACCTTTGAGGATAAATCATGTTTAATGGCAGCCGTGACCCACCGTATCCTGTGTGTGTCCCCAGAGTGTTTATACTGGAATGTGTGCTGACAAACTGGTGTCTTCATTCACAGCGAGCCCCAACGCTCCATCAGGCCTTTTTTGTGATAAATACAGCTGTTTTCCTTAATTCTGGCCCAAACGATGTAAAACGATCCGCATGTGCGGACAGATGGGAACAATGCTGCAACAGCTCTTATAAACACACTTATAGACATGCAGGATGTGCACAAGCACATGTGGAAATACTTGTAAACTGAACTAATAAACTAAACTGAATGTATTGTATTCGTATGTGGCCCAAAAGGAGAAAAGAAAACCTCAACTTGATGCGATGCGAAGCCACTTTGCTTTAAACAATAATGATGACATAACATTTTTTCTATTCCCACATACTGGCTGCAGACACATTCTGTCAGTTGATTCCCCGCTGATCTCGTGCCCGAGGGGAGAGGGGTTACCATAGCAACCCTTGTCCAGCGTAGGGGTTTTGGCCTGCTTTTCTTCTGAGCATGTTGAATGGGGTCAGACAAACCAACCCCCCCCATTTGCCAACACCACCCAGCTCATCAGTAGAACCTCTGTCCCCCCACAGTCCATCTCGCTGTCTTGTCCCTCCCCTCCCCCGGCTCTGTTTCTGTTGGCACATAAAGGTTAAAGGTTCGCTCTGTGGTGTCCGTCTTACCCTTCTCCCTTTGTGGAGATCTCCAAGAGGAGCTCCAATTATCCAGTGGCTGCTGGGAACAGCCTATATTGGATGTGAGTGGAGGTGAAAGGCTGTGACATCTGTCTCTATGCAGCTGTAAATGGCGTCATGGCGTCCGTGTGACGTCTTTGGGTTGAGGGAGAAAGCTCAGTGCAGACGCTTTGTTTAATGTGTCTCATATTCTGGCAGAAGGGTAGTGTTGATGATTTTGGCGTTCAAAATCAGTATTTAAAAAGCACATTTTTGTGCTTTCCCCTGTTTTTAAACATCATTTGTTTGACATTAACATTCATTTGTTTGACTGTAATTTAATATTTTTTTATTTGATTGCTGTGTACTATGGAGGCACTTTAATGGGTCTTTTACAATATTGATATAACAAACAACTTAAATACATTTATTTCTCAAAATTATGCCAAAAAACTGAACAGTCATTCATGATTTTATCATTAATGTTATAACGAGCTCTCTGATTGGCTCTGCTTGTTCCCGCCTTCTTCCTGGTCAGGTGTCCCTTGATGCCACTTGCTTTAATAGGTCCAACACGTGTCACCGAAGGCCAACATTAATGCGGCCGTGATGAACATTTCATTGAGTGTCAAAGCCTCACAGCGCTGGCTCGCGTTCATCAATAACCTGCTCGCTCGCCACCCCAGCAGCACCGGCCCCAGCCTGAACCGTGCAGTATGGGTGGCCATTAAAGCCTGCACACACCCAGGTGGAAAGGCTGGGCCTGACTGCAAAGCTTTTATATTCTCGTTAGCTGCGCTGATCACCGCTGGCTATAATTTATGGATTCTCACCTCGACCTGCCAGTCTCCACGCACGTTTAAGTATGCAGATCTCCCGGGAGAGATCGAACATTTTCAGCTCATTTGTCCCTCGCCTGAACCTTCGCCCGGCTACTTTTTTGATGCACGCGCCCTTGTGATCTACAAAGGGAGACAACAGGAGGCGTTTTCAGTGTTGCGACTCTGCTTTTATTAGCTGTGTCATTTCTCCCTTCGCACATGTACGCACTACTGTAGTACAACATTTCTTTCTTCCTCAAACACACAAACTCTCCAAATTTTAGATGTTTCCCTTTGAGGAAAGGTTTCGTTATTAAACGTTGTGGGATTTTTTTGTTTTTTTTTAAGTTAAAACACTTAAAAGCTCGATATAACCGAAAGTTTATTCCTTTGTTTATTATTACTAAAGTTAAGTCAAAGTTGAGTTATCCTTCCTAACGGGTATATCTGCCTCAAACTTGTGTTTCACCACAAAGTTGCACATGTTCCATTCACAGCCACAAACACTGAAGTCATGATGTAAAGCTCGTTCTGCAGTAATACACAGATGATAGTTGCTGTAACGCTGACTCATTTGAGGGGAAAGGTTGTGTTAATGCTGGAATAAAGAAACATCCCTCAGAATTTGCCTTAATTGCAGCGAAGGGTTGCTGGAGGAGCTGTCATGTCCAGACTTTCTCTAATTCTGCCTTCTGAGTAGAAACAGCTTCTCCACCCTGGCAGCGAATCCCATTCTTGAGGTCTGTGCCACCGCATCCATCCGTTTTGCTCCCTCTCTGAACCTTCCTGGCCTTCGTCCATCAGCAGCACGCTGAGCTCGCTCAGAGTTTTAACGTGCAGCTAAATATAGGCCTCGCATTGTGCTGCTCTGCTTAATACGAGCGTTTGAGTTTATTAAGGTTGAGGCTTGATCTCATCCCACCGCAGACCCTAATGCATGCTGCAGTCTATGCTTTCTGTTTAGAATTTGGGGGCCAGCCGGGGAAAGTGCTGATCTAATCATGTTCACTTGTGTGAGTAATGTGGCCCAGAGAGATGGCAATATTACAGAACCAAAATAGAATAGATTGAGCCTTGGCTAGAGCTGTTATGGAAACAGACACGTGAGAGGGGTCGCTAAGGCTCGCTGGCCATCCGTTTGCTCCCAATATTCACTCAGCGCTGATAGAAAACAAATGGTCATTTCAGTAGTTATCATTTGGGCTTTATCAGGACCGGATCTTCTCTTTCCGTCCAGTCAGATGAGGAAGTTGTCTTGTACAGTTTTTGCATAAATTGGACCTAAAATTTCCCATTATTCAAACCACGCCATTGTGCACGGCCAAGCATATCGAGCACCTGCCCGACCCCTGCATAAAGAGTTTAATTGTAGGATCTTCCTGAACGTTTCTCCCTCCCACTGCAGCCGCTCTGCTTTGTTGGATCCCCGCACCTCTCCATTCCGTCTCCCTCTCCCTCGTTTGCCGCCTTCCTGCTTTGCTGTCTGCATGTTTCATGGCTCCATCACCGGTGAGACACCTCTCCGGCCTCCGAGTCAGGCCGGTGGGAAGAGTCCTGCTGCGCATATAAACAAACAGGCTAACAGATGCTTCACGCAGGCTCGCATTGTACAACAGGAACAAAAGAAGGCTGGTGGAAGAGGGTACACACACATACACACAGCACATTTCTGCCCTCCACTTGCTACCGACACCGGAATTCTTCAGCCTGACACCGGTGATGGATTAGATGCGTTATCGAGGCAGAGAGGCTCCGTGTTTTCTCCTGCTGCACCAAGAAACTTAGAGAATGGAGACACGCACACACACACACACACACATACACACACACACACACACACACACACACACACACACGCACACGCACACATGCGCAGACAGAGCCTGCACCCATTTCACCTGAAGAAATACAATAGCAGTCTGCTACATTTCAGGCCAGGTTTTCCAGACAGATGCGTGAACAGATAGAGATGCGAGCCTGGTCGGTACACGCTGTTCTGCCAGTTGTCAGCTGCCGGCAGTTGATTGGGATCCGTCCGTGTGTGCGTGTGTGAAAAGGCCCGTTTAGTGCTTCTGCTTGTACAAGGGCAAAGTAACGTGCACCTTCCTTTCTTCTTAAACAGTGAAAATAAATCACAATATCAGTAACAAGAGTCTGCTGAGCAGAAGCTCCCATCAGGAAAATATTCTCTTTTTTTCTTTTTTACCGAAATCAGATAATAACAAATACAAATGTACTCATTTATTTTGGCAACTCAGAGCTTAACCTCATAACTGTATTCATGGGTATTTGCTATCTTTAAAGCAGCTATTTACGAGGAGGAAAAGCATCATAAATCAGCTGACATTGGACCGTTGATCCCACCAAATTAAGTAGTCTGAACATGGAATTGAAGGTCAACTCCAGAGGTTTAGCCTAGTCCCAGCAGCCAGATTTTGACCGTGTATGCTTTAGCAAGGTTTAAGCGTGAACGCGCCCCACTTTGTCCCGGCTGGATCCCGCCGACCTGGGTCTTTTTCGGTTGTGTTGACCCAGCTGGTCGACAAAGGCTCCTCCTGTCTCAGAGGAGCATTCTCTGTGAGGGGTCACTGCATCGCAGAAACTAATCCAGCGTGTGGCGTCTCCCAGATAAGGCCGCTGCCTATCTCCTCCACATCCAAGACCGTTGAAGTGGATTAGTGCTGATGATACCTACCAGAGATCTGCCAGATCACTGCCGGTCATTTAGCGCTTTAGCATCCGCTTTAGGGCTGCAACAACGCATCCATTAAACCGATTAAATTCGATTATCACAAGAGTTGACAACTTATTTCATAAACGATTTGTTGTGTCGCGCAATTAATACGTTCACTTCTACGTCACGATGCTACTTCGTCACAATTAATTTGTTGTTCACAATGTTGTTGACAACTCATGTTTCTTTCAAACAGCACAAAGCCTTTTTTTGTGCACTTTACTTTTAAAAGTTAGTTTGAATGGTGTTTGTTTTTTTAATTATTCATATTATTTATTACTTAAGATCTGTGAAATGAGCTACGTGTTTGTAACGTTTCTGCACTTTAAGTACTTTAAATAATTTCAGGGTATTTAATCGATTAATAATTGAATAATAAAAAAAATTGACTGACTAATCGATTATTAAAATAATCGTTAGTTGCAGCCCTAATCTGCTCTCCATTCTGCTCTTCTTCTGCTCAAATTCTTCATCCATGTCAGCATCAGATTACTCCAGAGAGCTTCCACTGCTGTGGGGGGGCAGGACGGAAGACCTTCAGCTTCCTGTGCCAGTGGAAGGTGTTGCTTTGGACGGCGGTTTGGTGAAGGTGCTGGTTACCGTC
Organism: Arothron firmamentum; assembly: GCA_016586285.1. NCBI lineage: Eukaryota > Metazoa > Chordata > Actinopteri > Tetraodontiformes > Tetraodontidae > Arothron > Arothron firmamentum. The sequence goes on along the minus strand of BJFM01004916.1, from coordinate 18,913 downwards.
TGCTGCGGCGGCTGAAATATGATGACGGTCACATAATGTTCACCCTCAGATGGATCCGTGTCGGCCTTGGCAGCCACATGTAAACACATGCATCCTGCTTCAGCAGCTCAGACCTCCCTCAAGGCGAAGGTCAGAAAATAGATTCTTCTCTCTTTTTAAACCTGAAAAGAAAACAGCTCTCAGGTAATAGTTAGCAGCTGCAGCCATTAAGGAAGAAACTGTCCGAACAAATACTTGGACGTGCGTGAAATGGCGTCAGAGGAGGTCGGAGGTCCTTCCTCGCTGTTTTGCTTTCGGAATTTCTCCAGTTCCACTGTTTGTCTTCATGATTACCTTTAAATAGCCGCTCGCCAAACTTGTTTTGTCTCTGTCGCATAAACGTCAGACTGTACAATTTTGAAAGGCGCCTTGTCCAAAAGACTTCCCGGACTTTGCGTTTCCCCTCCTGACTGGCGAGCAGCATCCACAGTGCACCGCAAACGCGCTTGAAACGCACCTTCACCTCAGATTTATTCAGTGCTTTCATTCAGCAAATTGCTTCACACGGACTCGCACGGTTTGCAGTCTGGAACCGCGCTGAAGCGACACAGAGGGGGGAAAGAAAAAGAGGAAAAAGGGCAATTTGGACGGGAGCTTGGTCAATCTTCAAACATTTTCCCAGGGTGCTTACATGCTCTGATCAAAAGCGCCACCCTGGCAGAGGCCTTGTAGCCGCGAGGGAAGACCTCTGATGCTGCTGCCACGCTTCCCGGCCGGCCACCGGTGCCTCCTCGACTGGGTGTCCTGACAAAGTTTGTGCGGAAGCTAATGTGTCTTTTATGTCACGAAGTACGAAAATGAAAAAGGAGCCTTCATTAATCACAAAATTGCACCAAGAGACCCCTGAGAGGGCTCGTGTCCATGGGCAGATTCCAAATATCAGGACCGTCAGTGAAAATCCAGCTTTGGCCCTATTTTCATCTTCATCCAGGCTTTTGGCTTCAGCTTTGTGGCTACATTCTTTTGAAAAAGCAAAGAAACGATGTAATTACATGAAGTGGTTTTGAGGCTTTATGTAAGAGCGGCAACTAGACTTTAAACTCGTCAAAAGTCCCCTTTGTGTGCGATGCCTGGGGACATTTATTTCTGTCTTCAGAGCTCAAGTCACCTCCGCGGTTGTTCTCCGTACGTCTGGATGTGTTAGATACTCCGGTTTGTGATGTTGTTTTGATGTCACGACAACACTGTTCTCACAAATATTAACGACGCCGGCCACGGTGCCCCCGAGGCACATGCAGAATGTTTTTCAGCGCGCTCATCCATCTTCACTTTTCACTACTTTGCTCAGCTGCAGCTTTCCAGACGCTGCTGATGGAGCTACGCTGGCTATTCACCACCGTGTTGAAACAGTGGTCCAGAACGAACCAGGGGCAACTCCCTGGGGGTTGGGGGTTGTTTCTACAGACAGGACCCTCTGAAAAAGAGGCCGGAACAGTGTCAACGGGACCCGAGGCCTGGCCTGATAAACAATGCAGGGTCAAAGGAGGCACAGGAGGGATAGATTTAAGTACCTGAGAGCAGCAGAAGTAAGACGATGCTCAGGAAATGACATCGTGGGGCCCGCCACTAACTCAGGTGGTGGAATGTCAGCGTGGGAGTGAGCCAGGGAAGAGGTGAGAGGGTTATTTTTGGCCCGACAGCAGTGGACTCATTCGTGTTTTCATCAAGAAGGTGAAGCTCACACTCCTGTGATTTAACCCAACAGATTCTGATGTCGATGGAATGAAGTGTGTATCCTGGGAACGACCCAGAGCTCAAGCCGTTTCCAAATTTCCATCTCCTTTACTCTTTCTTGCTTCTCAGCCAGGCCAAGGTGACCCTGCCCTACTTCATGTTCGGCACAGGTCTGTTAACACGTGCACGTTTCTGCGTGAATCTACCGCTCTTTGCAAACGCTAGCTGCTTCTGGATCTGTGCAGCATCTGTGTCTGCACAGGTTGGCACGTGCACAGCGGGACGGCGTGGGCTGAATGTGGTAATCACCTCCTTTGTGAGAGCAGAGTTATGGTTTTGAATGAACAATTGATAACCAATAGAAGCAAAGACTCAGGCGGTGTTCGCGTCCTGGAAACGGCCCTTCAGTGTTTGTTGCTGCCGGGGCGAGTGTGCTTGCCTCACCAGAGAGTTAACTCTTTAGACTGGACAAACTGGTACGCCACTGCGTTTGCTGTGGTGTGCGGTGCGTGATGGATGCGTTCTGGACTCGCTCCGTGTTTGAGCGTGCGCTCCTGACTCAGTGTTTGTCTGCAGGCCCCCAACAGCGGCGAGAGCCTGTTCGATAGCGATCTGAATCAGATGAACTGCAGGCGCGCAGGGGAAAGGTCAGCGTATCTTGCCATCCCTCGTGGCTGCCTGATAGGACCCATATCAGTGCACGAGCGCTCCACGGGTGTACGCACACGTGCACTGACGCGCCAGCGAAGGAGACAACGCCAGCCTGGCCGCTGTGCTTTCTGGATGAACACGTCTGTGGACGTCCCCCTCCACACTGCAGACGAGGACTGGCACGGCCCCCGCATCCTGCCCTCTCCCCCTCCTACATATGGCTTTCACATATGTCTTCTTTCTCGTTGTTTGGATCAGCCTGCCAAGGTCAGACGGAGGTCAGCCTTGGGAGGCTCAACCACTTTGAGCTCTGAGCCTTGATGCTGCCGCCTGCTGTCATGTTCTCAGCTCACCCCGGAGCCTAAGAGGCAAAGCTGGGGGGCTTCGCGTGGAGCCTTTTCCCCAACATCCTGCCAGTTGACATACATCGAGGCAAACCAGCGTGCACACTTGGTCACGTGACCTCCCAGTCGGTCTTTTAATGTTTCGATAGACGCGTGACCTTGACTCTCCCCTCTGTGATGCTTGAGGCCGGCTGCTCTTTGGACTTGTCAGCGTCTGAATAGACAGATGAATGTTTGGGTGGAGAGATGCAGGCACAGATGGACAGATGATTGAGCCATCAGCTTTCGTGGGTGGAGTCGGGCCCATTGACGTGCGACATCACGGAAGACATCTCTCACGCCCCGCGTCACGCAGCGCATCCTGGCCCTCCGGATTTACTGCACAGGTTATATATTGGTCCAGCAGGATCTGGTGCATGAAGAAGGAGGGCTGACACGGGCCCGTCGGGGTCAGGCAGCCAGCCGGCAACCTCCTATAAGTCATGAGAAGGTCTCCCCTGTGCTTTTGTAGTTGGTTATGTTGGCGTCAAGTTCAAAGCCTCCGCGAGGAAATCCATTTTTCATCGGCAGAAAGAGAAAAGCAAAACAGAGCTAAGGTTTCACAGAGGTCTAATAATACAGGCAAATAATTCTAAACAGTTGTTGTAACCCCATCCTGCATGAAACCGCAGGGTGCTGACATTCACTCCATAACATGAAATAATATATGTCACATGCCCACATGATGGTTTTTGTTTGGTTCATGTTAATTGATTTATACCTGAGCAGGAATAAGCTGCTGAGGGCTTCAATGACTGAATTATCATCCTGGAACATGCAGTTTACATCCATGTATGAGACATTTGTTAGTTTTTTTGGTCTGAACCGCCCTGATGTAGCAGCATTTCTGCCTTCAGGAATTTCCAGGCGGGTAAATGATGCTGATGGATCGGTTGACAAATATCATCCGACCCTTCTGCCATTCCTGCCAATCATCTTTCATCTGATTTCTCCTTCCTGCTGTCATATTCTTATAAATAACCGACCCTTTTGTGTTTCGCTTTCCTCAGATTCGTGTCGACGGGCCTCCTCACGGTGGCGTCCAGTATGAGACCATATCGGTAATCAAAGATGGAAGCCCGGTCCTGAGAGACATGGCCTTTTCGCTTGACCGCAACTACCTTTACGTCATGTCCGAGAGACAGGTACGTTTTAAAGAGCCGGGTGTGTGTTTGTGTGGTGAGTGTGTGCTGAATTGTCAAGAAAAATGTGAACGCTAGCAGGAATTAAAGATGGCCCACCTCTTAACATCAGCAGCACCGCCACCCTCTGTTAGCTATAAATAACCTGGGCGGCTCTGCGGGGGGGCGTTGTGACAGCCCTTGATAATGAAGAACAATAAGGGCACAGAGAAGGAAAAAAAGTAATAAAAACAAACCAGAGAGAGAAACAAAACAGAGAGATAAAGGCTGCTCGGCTGAGGCAGACGATGTAAGTGCACAAAAGTGATGAGGAAAGGTAGAGACAGCTGGAGGAGGCTGTGACTTCACGAGGGACTCGGAGACAAAGAGACGTATAGTGCAAGGTCATCGTTTCTCGATTCTAATGAAGTGACACAGCACTGCGGGCGGGTGGGGAGCGGCCGACCGCCGTCAGTGCAGCTGATGCACCCAGGAGGTGAGGCCAGACGAGGTCGGAAAGGGGAGCACAAGGACAGCGCGGAGGTGATCAGATGCGAAAGGAGAGGGAGAAGAGGAGGAGAGGAGGAGCAGCTGCGAGCGATCCAGAGGGACGCACAACGTGTGAGGCTGTCAGGGTGAAGTGATAGATTGTCGTCCTCTGTCCTTATCTCTGCTTTTAACACACTCAACAAGCGAGCGTGCAGAGCTTACAGGAACGCTGAGGGTGGTACGGAGTTACGGAGACCATGGCAGGAGATGGACGTCCTCCACGATGAGCTGCTCCGCTCTGGGACGTGTCGTGAAGCGTCCACGGTTGACAAACCAATATCAGCTACATTATTATCAGCTGTTATTGTTGCCTTGGTCATACAGGCTGGATCATGTGACACAGAGCTTGTGGCGATTTCCACCTGTGGTTGACGTGAATAAAGTCCACGTGACCACACGTCTGCTCCACCACAGTGTGACACACATTCAGGCAGTTTCTGCACAATTCTGCTCTCTTTTCCTCCTCAGTCTGGCTGAATGGCTGTTAAAAAAAAAAAAAAAAACAGTTTGAGAGGTCCTCAGTTTCAGACAGACGCTGCTGTGAGACTAAAATTACAACAATGTGAAACACAATCTCACTAATCACCTCAATGCCAGTCAGTGGCAGACTGAAAATGCTTCCTAAGAGGTTTTGTATGTGTAAAATGCAAAACTTTGACATTTATGCAGCCCAAAATTAAGTCTTGGGTCTCTTTACCATATTTGCTCCGTCCTTTATTCTCGCTTATTCTGCCACTGAAACAAGCATTTGATGTCGACTACATACCCGGCCGGCATCAGAATGAGCGCAGCTAGTGCGCTTTATTAGCATTCAGCTCATAGACTCTTCTGTTTTGCTCTCCAGGGGTCGGGGGATTCAAGCAGACAGACGTTCGCTCATGCACGCACAGATTCTGCGGGGATGTTACCCTGCATGTTCAAGGGTACCGCTCAGAATTACCCGGCAGAGTAACAGGATTGGGTTGAGTCTGGTCAAACACACTTTTGTGTCTTCTTTGGTGGTGTTTGGCGTAATCCAGGGTGGCATTCAGGTGTTTTCTCACTAGCATATACTCAACTGTAGTTAGCATTTTAGCTAAAACCAGCACCTTTCACGCTAGCATTCGGTCGATCTGTTTGACCTTTTATCTCCGCGTTAGCCTAAATGTCACCTCAAGCTATACATGAAGCCCAGGATGTCCCGAAGGTCATCTTCTTTGTTCCCATGTGTCAGATTGATTTTTCGGACAGGCTGCGTGATGTGAGGCCATAAGGACAAAGGCGGGCGATATGAGGAAGAAAGGATGGCAGATTTGGCTCCAGTTGCGTTTCCTCCTCTGAGCAACAAAGAGGCCCTCTGTGTTTGGCACAGTGGCAATAAAGTGAGACCAAAAGGGAGACAGACAGACACTGAATGAGCGAGCAGCAGACACAAACTGGAGGGAGAGGAGAACGATATTTGCACAGCAAGGCTTCGCTCCACAGTCGGGGCTCGCTCTCTCGCTCTCTCTCCCCGGTCCTCACACCTGTCTGTGTGTGTTGTGGTGAAGCCCCGAGTGGTGGGACGTGTGAGTTCACACACCAATACAAACATGTAGACAGGCTCTGGGGCACATGCTCCCTCGCTTTCCATTTGCATACGTATCTGCATAATGCTCGGGCTCTCTCGCTCGCATGTACACTCACACACGCAAAAATTATAATTATAGGCGCTCACATTCTGCCATTCACTATTCAAATGAAATCCTCATAAGGCTTCCAGAGGCTTTTCATCTCGCGTTTTCCTCTCAAGCACATGCAGAACACATAGATTAAACCTATTCTGTATGTATAGAACTTGTTCAGCCTCAGACTTGCAGCGTTTCGCTGCCGACCACAAGTTATCCATCAGTGGGGAGAACTTTCTGTTCCCTCTCCTTCTTTTTCATTTCTTTCTTCCTTCTTCATTCACCCTGAAAGATATTTAATAGCTCGCTCTTTCATGTGTGGTCTGCGGTGCCACCGTGTAAAAGCGTGCTTTTGTTTTTTCCATGTAATGACAATAGCAGCCTCCATATTAATGATGTGGTGAGACTGACCCAGAGTGAGGCAGCGCACTGGAACTGATGAAAAGATCTGGCTCACTGATTTTCTCTTATGCAAGAACGTGTGTGTGTGTGTGTGTGTGTGTGTGTGTGTGTGTGTGTGTGTGTGTGTGTGTGTGTGTGTGTGTGTGTGTGTGTGTGTGTTCGTACAGGGTGCTTTATCTTTACTGACAGCCCTGAAATACAAAATCTAACAAGAGGTTTTCATTTCAGGGTTTTCATTCTTTTCCCATCTGTTTATATTCCCCTTCTATCACTAAAAAATGACCTCATTTCCCTTCGTCTCAGGACATCTCCCCGTCCTCTTGTTGCGCTTGTTGATCTTGTGATTCTAGATCCTGAGTCATGTGACAGGAGTGTATGTGCATCACAGATTCTATGAGCAGTGATCCAGCTGTTTTGGTCCATGATGGGGTCAGAATTCCAGGGGTGTGTGTGTGTGTGTGTGTGTGTGTGTGGAACAAAGGTCATGGCTGTTTTAGGAGATTCAGTCAAGCTGCTTCCAGACACGTCTTCACTGGTTTCCCTCTCTTCTTCTCCATCTTTTTCAAGCTTTCTGCATCATGTGAACCCTCTTGCGCCCCTGAAACACCTCGCTGTGTTTAATATTGCATCAAAAGCAGCATTTTCAAACTGAATCCCACAACCTGGTCCATAACAAAGCAGACCCGGTGTGCCCGGTCCTTCACGCGTGGCTTTAACCTTTATCTTCAAGGCCTTCTGTACGTTGGGCCGGGCTGTGCTGCTGGTGTTACCGCGCTAATGAAACAGGTAGGAGGATTATTCATGTGTGAACAGCAGCTGGAGCAGAGCTCACCCACATGCAAATTCAACCGGTCGGACCTGCAGCAGCGGCTCTTTCAGCGTGCACAGGGAGAGGTTTTTTTTTTTGTTTTTTTAACACTTTGGCCAATCTCGTATTCCAACTGTGTTTGTTTGCGAGTTGAAAAGAAGCTGGAGCGACGTAGCAGCAGGGGTGAGGCCACCGCCCACGTGAGGCCTTGAGCAGCATCCCGTCTCTTTGTGGCCAGTTTATCAACACAACACAGCACGCAGGGATAAACAGCAGCAACTACTCCAGAGTGGAATTGGGGTCTTCGGGGGCCTGGATTATCAGCGTTGTTACGAGGCCCCTTCATTGCCTTTGTGCGTTTTGCGCTGTTATGGCCGCTGGCACCCAGCAGCCGCTCTCATCACGATGGCGGGGAACCAGTGGCTGCACTGTGGCGGCGGCTTTGGTCAGCGGCCAGCATCTAGAACCCAGGCTATGATGTATTATTCATGCGGGACAATCAGGATTTAACATCTGAAAGAGTTCTAAAGTGACACCTATGGCGCGGCCTTGAAGAGGTTTTTGTAAACACCCCAATCATGAAAAACGACACAAAAAGTCCTTAAAAGGGCGCCCCCCCCCCCCCAGGTTTTAATCAAATCCAAGAAAAGACGCAGGTGTTGACTTTGTAATGGAGATGGGGTTTTGTGATGTTTTATAGCTCTGACATCAGCGCAGAATAGCCAACAGGAATTAACGGTGTTCTCAGTGAAATAGTGACCTTTTAATTACCAGCGCTTTATGAGCGTGAGTGTGAAATTCTTGCTAGCATGATCAACTGAGGGACACTGAGCTGCCTTGTTAAACACAGACTTGTCTTTCATGGGCCGACACAGCGTCCTCCCCCCGCAGAGGTGCTCAGCCATGTGCTGCTGTCACTCTCTGCTACACCCTCAGCTCTTTAGCAAACATTAAATCCCATCAGCCTCCGTCCTGCCTCCCTCACTCAGCCCCATGTATGGAACAGCAACATTATCAGCGAAAAAAGACCTTTTTTCCGATCCTTGCAATTTCTTTCAGGTGCTCAGCTGTGAAATTTGAAATTCATGCATGGCTTCTTGCTTCTTTTTTTGAAGCTTTTTTGTATTGTATGAGCTCTTTTCTGGAGTCCTTTCCCTTGGAGTTTTCTGGTTATCCTTCCTCTTTATCCCCAAGAACCTTTGTTTGGCTGCTGTGGTCAGATTGGGAGGAAATGGGTTCAGTGGTTATCGAGACTGGGGGAAATGGGATCCATTCACACCTCGTTCATTCTTAGATTAGCTGACATGCTACTGGCTCTTCATTATGCAGGACCTGGATGTGTGGGACACGCTGATTTCATGTGTTCATGGCTGAGAGATGCATGATGGCTTATAGCCATGCCTTCCACTGTGCGCTGTCTGTGTCCCAGCGCGTTCCGTCTCAAATAAGCAACTAAAGTCTTTTGTTTTCCAGATTTAATGCTCGCGTCCCCCAAAACAAGCAGATTGCGCGGGCACGTGTCCAGACTTCTGAAGACTTGAGCGTGCGCACATACTTTTCTTCAGTTTTCCCCTCAAATACTAACCTTTTTTTTTTTTGGAGAGCCTGAAGATTTTTCCATTTTCCCTAATATATTCTCTCTATTCAGAAGAGAAGAATGAAATTTAGGTCAGTGTGAACAGCAGAGCAAACAGAGTCAAAACATCCAGGCTCCGCCAGAGCCCTGAAAACCTGGACCAAAAAGAAACGTTTGATGGCCTGCAGACGTCAGCCTCTGTCACAGGGAGTCACCTGCACCGCGGTCTGGTGTGTCTGGCGTGTTTGGCCAGTTTGACCAGTTTCATGTGGGGACGCAAAATGTTCAGGTCAGGAAAGACGGTGATCAGGTGTTGTCTTGCTCTTCACTGACCCTTCCCTGTTCAGACAGCTTGCATCTGCCCCAGAGGCCAGAGAACTGACCTCTGACCCCATCTTTAGATTTTTCGGGAATCTTCCCGTCAGTGAGGCTTCAGAAACAGAGCTGCATGTTTTTATCTCTGCCTGCTGCAACTTGAAGGACACAAGCCCGCAGTCCTTTACAAACGGGAGACATCTGCGTCTTTAACTAGTGAAGAAAAGTCAAGTTCCTTCATCTTCGCAGCTAATGCAGCATCTGCTCTCCTCGGTGACGTGATTGGAAACAAATGTCTGCACAACAGGAAGCAGAATTGTTACTGTTCCTGTCTTCGCCGTGACGGCTCACTCCGTCAGATCGTTTCCAAATGAAAAAGGCGACTTCTAACCAAACCGGTGCTGATGAGTGTGCACGTCTGGCCAGTTTATCATCCTCGGCAACACGCCGGAATCTCAGTCACACCAGTCACGCAGCAGATGTTGGTCCTGATGGATCGGCCATCGCGTTTGATCCGGGGTGTAAGCTGGGCTGGGGGGGGGGTCACGCGTGGGGCCGGGGGCCCGTAAATCACTAGCACACCTTTTCCTCCTAACTGGCTTTCCTCCTAGCTCTGGAGCCTGGAACCGGGACATCTGCTTCTATTGACACCTGGACAAATTGGGTTAAATTCTCCTGTCGATATGCACTTCCAGTCTTATTGATGAGGCCGTTTGGCGTTTCCTTCCAGCGTCACTTTTACCGGCGACAGAAGCCGTCATATTTCTCTTCCCAGCTGACATGTCTGAATGAAGAGCTTCTTTGATTTATTGCAAATGCGCTCAGATTTGTTTTGGCGGGCTCTTTGGGCATCAGGAGGTCGGAGGTTGTGGGAAGGTCAGGGTCTGGCTCAGGCTGACCGTCAGGAGGGAGGGGTCCTTCCCAGACTCCCTGCTTTTCAGCCTCTGTCTGCTTGTCCACTACGTCTTCTCCTTCTCATGAAGAGCGAGTGATGAGTATCCTTCCTTCTTTTAGCTGCCTTTCATCTGTGTTTTATACACGTGTGACACTGAGCTCTGTTTGGTCCCCAGCGCGAGCCCCCCCCGAACAAAGGCGCCTCATTTGCATGAGTCCCTGAGCAGGAATTGTTAATTGACTTAAGCCTGGATTAGTGCTAATCAGGTTTTGTGCCCTGGAACCACTGGCCATTCCTAACCTCATTATTTGATAGCAGCACACGTCCTGTCAGCTCCCATCAAGCTGTTAATTAGCTGAAGCCCGTGCACCCAGGTCCCTGCCTAGAACCCTTTTACCTCCCCTTTAACGTCAGTGTCAACCCCCATCTCAACCTCGACGCCCAGGTCAGGTGGAGGCTATCCAAATTTCAGTCCTGACAGGGTTTTTGTGTTTTTTTTTTAGATTTAATTGCTGTCAGAAATGTTACCAAAATTAGCAGTAGTAACACAAAAATCACAAAAGAGATGGAACATATAAAAGGGCTGAAATCATTTATTTTCTCAGTCCTTTCAGCGCTGATGTGGACGCAGTGAATGACCCCACTCTGGGTTATTTCCTCTTCCTCTCTGGGTGGTTTTTGCATTGAAAACATGTTGACTTCTTTTGCTTCTGCTGTGATGAAGCACACGAGCCTCAAATCAGAGTCTCCCAAAGTCTCTGGCTGTGTTTTGGAGCTCAGCCTGACATTTTCCTCTCACAAACGTCTTCTTAGCCACAAACAGGAAAGTGATTGAGGGATGAGCCTGTGATCGCTGCATGGATGAATTCCCATGAAGTTGCACTCAGAATCTGGAGGGATACATTTTTCATGACCCGAGCGTCGCAGACATCCTGAAGGTTGTCATCGCTGCAGAACAAGATAGAGGGAATAGATTATAGATAGAAGATAGACTAATTCAGTTAAAACAGGGAACAGATCGCAGCTCTGTAGGTAAACAAACCGCATGTATTCTGACAACGGCTTCAGGTGAAATAGGTTCCAGGAAACCCACATGGGATTACGGCTGTTGTATCACCTCGTGAAAACAGGTTTTCGTCAGCACATCCCGAAACACCAGCTGGAAACTCACACCCCCCCCCCTAAACTGACACCCCCAAGTGTCTCACCAGTCACCTGACATAATATGAGATAATGAGGAAAATGATGTCGGCTTCTGAGACCCGCTGACATTTCTGCCTCTGCTCCATCCCAGAGTTTCCCATTAGCCAGACGAGCGTTCTGACAAAAACAAGACAAAACATGAATCCATTTTTGTGTCGAAATTGAGACCATTTCAGCTATTCAACCATTCATTATTCATTCAACTACAAAATCGCCCCTAAAAATGTACATTCTAGCTTTATTCGAACTAACAGCCTAGCTAAGACAATCACTATTATCATTAGTATTAGCGTAAAAGTCTGGTTTTTGCAGCGCAGTGTCAGCCTGTGAGCCAGAGGAGTCCAGAGCCATCCTGCCAGAATAATCAGCTCTGTAATTAAGAGCCGTGAGTGTGTGGACTGTCTTCATATAACCCCTCTTCTCTCTTCTGTCTCTTTCACTCTGGCTGTCTGTTGGCCTCCATAATGGCACGGCATTTGTCCGTTTCCTCGCCGCGTCTCTGCCGAATGCTCATGACATTTATTGTGAAACTAATGGCGGCGCTTCACTTCACCTAATTGTAGGCTTTAATTGCAATAATTATTTACAAGCCTAATTAGAGCCTAGGAAGTGCCGGGGAGAAGCACGAGTGCTGGTTGAAGGAATCGCGACAGTGTTTGTCAGGAGCCAAGCGAAGAGTGAAGTGAATAGAGTGACAGTGTTTCCTTTCTAATTGGAGAGTCTCGCTGCCTCACTCTCGTTTTTTCCGTCTCTTTGTGCGTTTGCTGAATGGATTCCTCCTTAACGCTGAAACTGGGCTGCAATCACGGTGTGAAAAGACGTCTGTGCAGGGCAGCAGCAGCTCTGGGTCCTGACGCTGCGGTTGAACTGTTTATTCTGGGGTTTCAGGCCGGACTTTTGTTTTTTCCTGTCTCGGAGAGGTCGGCGGCTCACTCCACCAGCAGCTGCCTTCAAACGTCTGCCTCTCCACGTGTGTTTTACACACATTTGTCACCGACTACATTGTTTTGCGCCGTAGCTCGGGCCGTGTTTCACTGACTCCGGTTTGGCGAGCACTCAGGAGGTCTTTGTGTCCGTGTGTGTGTGTTCCGCTGTGTGAGGCGGTCCTGCTGCTTTTCCCTGTGACCGGTCTGCCTAAACAGCTACGGCAGGAGAACAGCTGCCCACACGGACGCCTCCTTTCTCTCCATCTTTGCCTACTTCCGTTGCTCGGGCAGTACATCCCCAGTTCTGCCCACTCCTCCCACCCGTCTCTCGCTCCCCATCCCTCGCTCCCCGTCTTTTTCCCCTGTCAGAGCGGCGTGTCCGACGGGAGGACTCAGTCCCACAATGCAATTCTCTTCTCCCCTGCGGCTCACTTTGACAAAGCTGTCAGCCCAGGTCCTTCTGATGGATGGTTGGTATGGTGGCCATGTTTTTGTGTGTGTTTGTTTATTGTAGTCAGTCACATGCGGCTGTTGTGTCCGCGTTGGTGTCACACACATGTTGGATTAGTGCATCTTTGATGAAAGCACTGTGTGCTGCTTGTTAATGAAAATGCTCCGTTTCGCTCCTCACCATGGTGACCGTTTATCTGGGTTTGCTGGTACATATGCAAGCACACATGCAGCTAAAGGAAGAAGATAAATGTGCAGGGGTGGATATCATATCTGTAAGGCAATATTTGAAAGTAAATATTAGAAGGAGCACAGAGATAAGGCCGGTGATTTAAACAGATTCTCTGCTGACAGCCTGTCAGAATATCACCCAGCCTGATGAGGCCGGAGCGGGACCAGGAGGTGATCCATAAAAATGGATTTTGGGTGAAAAAAAGTAGACCTGCAGCGGATTGTGAACAACTTCCTGAATGGAGGACGCGTCTGAAGCTGTTAAGTGTAACCAAAAACACTCTCTGTTGGAGGAAATGCTCTTATTTATCTCGTTCTTTCCCAAAAGGAACTTGGGTGCAGCTAATTTGCAGCTCAGAAGCAGCTGTCTGAGAGTTGTGGGATGAGAGGGGAAAGAAAGAGGGAGGAAGGAGAAGAGAGAGAGATGCACACAAAGGCAGTTTGAGCTCATTATGTTGATTTTTTTTTTTTTTTTCCTGCCAGAAACACACCGGCACCTTCAGACACACACTGGAGATCACTCAGTGCTCTCTTCCCTTCTGGCTCCACAGTTTCTTTACCGGCAAATGTAATATATCTCTGCTCGCTGCGTTTGTTCACCTCCTCTTTCACTGTCGTTTTCTTACGGAACCCAGTTGGGTTCGATCATAAGCATTATCCCGGGTCTGATTTGGTCTTTCTGCCTGACTGATATTCATACCTGGTGTTTACTGGAACACTAATAAACCCCATGTGAGAAGTATTATGTGTGTGCACATGTAAACAAGCGCTGTGCATTCACGCATTCCTGGAAATAAGCTTTTAGATACAAGCACGCACATTGATGCGCATGAGTGTCTGTACACATTCACATGTATACAGTAGTCACGCCTCTCCAAGGCTTTAATCAAGGCACTAAAACACACACACACACACACACACACACACACACACACACACACACACACACACGAAGACACACATATCCTTAAATTTATGCACATGCAACAGCCCTGAGAGCGATGGGGTGTAACCAAACCCTTCATTTGTATGTACATGATGAACACTGGGAGAGACACTGAGACGAAGAGAACAAACATGCTTACACACATGCACGCACACACTGTTGCACACGCGCACAACACACATGCTCAGAAAGCAAAAATCCTTTTGTCAGACGTGCACGCTGGAGTCCCTGTGTGGATCAGAATTCATTTCTGTCTGCCTTTCCCTCTAAATCAATACCCCCCCCCCTCGGTGGACAGACAGCTGTAAGTGTGCCAGGGAGGCTCCCCGAGTCCACGTATACACACACACACACACACACACACACACACACATGCACTCATGCCTGTCGATGTGTGTGATGGCCTCTGCTGTTTCCTTATTAACTCCTCACATGCTGACTGGAGCATACACCTCATTACTGGCTGCATCGACAGTCTGGGATCCCACTGCGAGGGAAGGAGACAGACAAGATTGGACTAAGACAGACAATCAGAGACACAAAGGGGCAGAGCTGACGGGACAAACAAAACTTGCACAGAGGAGCGATCAAGACCGGTGGGAAAGAGACCAGCACAGACGGGTAGAAGCACAGACAAGTAAACCGTTAATGTGGACTCATACGCACACAAGAGGCAAAAATGTGAAAACAAAAAAGGGAAATGATGGATGTCACGCTCGGAGCCCGCAGTGTCCTTTAGGTGAAGATTAAGTGTGGGGGTACTCAGTGTGAGAGGTTTGTGATGTCAGCTGCAAGTATCATAGAATTAATCTGAATTAAACAGTTTGACTTCTTCTGCGTATACATTATTTCCCCCCGCTGATACTTAAGCACAGCTGAGGCCCATTTATTTATCGATTCGGCTTTTTTTCATCGTAACCATGGATTTTTCAAGCTGTCGCCAGTGTTAATGAGTCATATTAGACTGTGATGCATGCAATCACCATTAGTGCCTCGTTTGTTCACGTCTGTCGGCGGCTTAGTGGAAGCAGGTCAGCAGCTGCGGATTTAGCCTGAAAAATAGAATATTAGAAAGAGCACCCTTTGTGTGCTGTTACACAAGGCTGTGTTACCATTTAGTACACACTGCACATGCATTTTATTGTTGCAATTTTATTCCAAAGTTAAAAAAAGGGGAAAAAGTCAATGTCAGTACTGTCAGCACAGCGTGTGTCAGCATGGTGTGCCAGTGTTTCATTTCCTGTTGCTGCACATGACTGCACACATTTGCACGTACACATTTGCAAACACTCCCTGGCACTTTCACAGCTCCTTGTTTCCATCTTTTAAATGTCAGTGTGGGCCTTTAAACCAGTTGCCAGTGAACATGCAGGGTAGAAGGGGGTGAGGGTTCAAAGTGGTCGGGCAGCGTGGATGTAATTTCCTCCTTTTAGCCTCCTGACTGAGTTACTGAGCAACGAGGCCGCCTCAGCTGGGAGCGGCAGAGCACGAGGAGCCGCTCGAGGAGGCCAACGGGATGGCCAGATAAGTGGAAAAGAAAGGTGAGGAAAGGCTAAGGAAAAGTGTTGTGGACCTTCAGATCGTATCCCCAGTACCACAGGAGAACTTTAAAAGAGCAAAGGCTGCACAAGTCTTATTAGCCGTGCACGTTTCCACAGCATTCATGCCACACACGTGCCATGTTTTCATTTTCTGATCATGAACAGGTTTAAATTGAGCGTGAAGCTGTGAGGTGCTTCAGTTGTTTTAGTATCTATAAAAACACATCCCGGCAATCAAAACCCTCACAGTTTTGGCTAACACACCCTCTCCTTCTCCATGGCCAGAAAGAGGGCTGAAGTCATACATAATTGATACACTCCTGCCTCTATTGACCTTTTTTTTTGCCTCCTCGCTGGTCGATTCCTCACTCCATTATTTCCATGCTCTCAGCTCCTCCGCTGCCTTACATCCCCCAGCGACACCTCCCTCTTATCTATAACACCTTAACACACCAGTACAATTTATGACCACCGTCCGTGTTTTCTTATTACCTCACTTTGTCTTTAATCTGCTCTGCTGGAGGAGGGAGACAGAAGGTAAGCAGAGTAAACAGGACAGCCTACTTAGCTCCACCTCCGAGAGGGGACCCATAAGTTAAATGAGCTGCTTCTGAAAATGACAACGAACAAACTCGGGCGTTGGTCCTGTGAACTGACCAACCCAGAGAAGGGTGAGAGAGATGTTAACCCCATGATGAAGGTCATTCTTACACTCCTACTCGACAATAAAGTAGATTATTTCAGTATTTGCATAGACAAACATGTCCGTTTTGGGCCAGCAGAGGCTGGTGGGTATGCTCTGGTTATCTTTGTAGTTAGCATGATTCACATTTTCACTGGCAAGTAACTGACTAATGTGGGTCCAAAAAAGGATCAAATTATTACTAGAACCTTAAATGCATGTTTCCTGTTCCAGGTTGAGCTTTGATATGACGCTAGCATTGGCCCAGAGTTCACACTGCGGTCAGAAGGCATTCGCCTGACCTCGTCTTCCCCTTCTTCTCTGCCTGGCAGTTTGTCTCCAACGGTCTGTTATTTTTGATGAGTTTCCAGCACAAGACTGAAGGGGGAGAGGGAGTCCAAACACGGGGTGGAGGTGTGGGTAGGCAACACCCTTTGGCGCGGACCCTCGATTCCTGGCCTCCTGTCAACTCAAAGACATGAATTCAAACAGAATTATTGTTGTTATGGAGTTATTTTTCCCGCCCGTTCTGTCCCCAGACCCATCCACGGAACAGGCAACAATAGGGACTGTTTTTCACCATGCAGGTGTGATGCCTGTTAACAGGTCTTATAGTCTGTATCGTTTAATCCGCACGTAGGCTTACTCCCCTTCAGGTTTTAGCCTGTTAAAATCAATGGGTAATATGTATTCTGAGTGCTGTCTTCTCTACTTTAAACTCAGCAACTGTAAAAGCTCCTGACCTTCAGAAAACAGCTCTGAAATGCACTTTGGGACTGTTTCTCATATCAAATTCTCTGAACATCCATTTATCCACAACCTACTCTGCATTAGAGCCGTAGACAGTTTGTTCATAAACACTATACTCCAGAAGAAAAAAAAAAAAAAAAATCAATATGGTGTTTTTCGGCTGTTTATCTCAAATGTCTTGTCAGTAAAAACTCTGACATCTAGAGCGAGAACAACAAAAACAAGCGTTCTACAAGGTGAATTACGCCAATGCTTTATTAGCCGCAGATAAAGCTTGTTTTTTTTCTGTGATTACGTTCACTTTCTCCGTGCGGCCGTGTTTTCATCAATGCCTCCAGCTGTTGTGGTGTGTTTCGCTGTCAAGTCAGAGCCTCCGAGGGGCCGACACCCCCATCACTCCGCTCGGTGCTTAATCAAGCCGCACGTAATTGGTGTGAGTCTGGAGGCCTGATTATCCTTAAACTAGCCCCAACACTTCAGGAGAACCTTCTCACCTGCAGTGCCTTGTAGGATAGACATGGGGGGTTGTGTGAAATTGCTGACTGACCTCTGTCATGCAATAAACACCTCAAAAAGAAATAAATGTATTCACTTTTGTTGGAAATCTCCTCGAATCTGGCTGGTTTGGTTTTTAATGCCCAGTTGTGAGATGAGGTTTTAGAAAGCTCAGTGGATTTAGTTTTAGGAAACAAGGAGATAAAGACAAGGGAGACTAGTGTCCTCGGGATGGAGCCCCAGTGGGATTAGCAAAGCAGATTAAAGAGCAGCTGAAGGAAACGCTTCCCTCGTCCATGTGTGGTTTACTGGAACAAGAGAAACAGCAGCGGCTCAATTGGCATTTATTCATTCATCAGGCTCTATTTACTCTGATTTTGTGCCTTTGTCACAGTGCCTGCTCTAACACATGCACAAGTGCACGTGCTCGTGCACACACCCACACACACACACACTCGCTTGCTTTCTCTGTCTCTGCAGGAATGGGTATTGTGTTCATGATCGATGTGCCTCATTCCAGTGATGTGGTACCCTGGCTATCGCATTAAAAATGGATAGAATGTAGTGGAGCCGCCAGCCCGTGTGTGTGTGTGTGTGTGTGTGTGTGTGTGTGTGTGTGTCTACCCATACATGTTTGAGAGGAGGTGTAGGTGGCAGGAAGTCCCAGAGGTGCCAGCTGTTTACCATGCACTACTGGAGATTTCGAAGGTTGCGGGGTTGGGGGGGGTGGAGGGTGGGGGGTGGTGGGGGGGGATTGGATGTGGTGGTGTTCCTGAGGTCAGAGCCAGGCCTGTTGCCTTGGCAACAGCTCTCAAAAACGCTTTCTCTGCATTACCGGTGATGGTGGGACTCTACTGTGATTGCCGGTTCCTCCTCTGCTTAGCACGGCGAGGCACATCTGGCCCCTCAGAGACGGGTCCCATCGGAGCACAAAGCTTCAGCCCAGCTCAGCTCACTTCTGCTCTCCTTTATTCTTGTTTTTCATCTGCAAAACGCTGCTCCCCCCTTTTCTCCCAGTGAGCCTGGTGAGGACTTGGAGCAGCAGGGGAGATGAAATGGAGTCACCGGTACACCACAGTTGGAATTTAATCCTCTGGCCTTTTTCCTTTATGCATATTTTTCATCTCATCTTGCTCGTCCTGCTCAACAGACGCAGCTTCATTTAAGTACGAGCGTCTCCAGGCTCCAGTGCAACAATTAGAATGAAAATGTAGTAATAACAATTACAGAGCGACAGCTTTCTCCATCATGCTGAATGTGTGTTTGTGTTTCCAGTCCTGCGCGGTGATGGACACGTCGGGTTTGGTCTTTGCCACTGTGGTCCAATCCCTCCTATGTGCTTCCTGAACAGACCATGGCATTAGAAGAGGCTTAGCAATCATAATGGAGGCTCAAATCTTTTCACCATCAGCCTTTGAAAGGGAGGAAGCTGTTGTTTTAACCCTCGGGTGTCAGTCAAACAGGTTGCTCCATTATGCGACGCCACTGTAGCCCCTCTGGTTGAATAACCCCCCCACTAAGGTCATCTTAAGTGGGAATTTTATTAGCATTAATTTACCCGAGTGGAGTACTTCTCAGTGAGCTGTCGGCTGTGTGTGTGTGTGTGTGTGTGTGTGTGTGTGTGTGTGTG
>BJFM01004914.1:24971-43656 GCA_016586285.1 Arothron firmamentum | reverse complement strand
GAGGCTGATTATAGCTGCAGGTGAGGCTGATTATAGCTGCAGGTGAGGCTGATTATAGCTGCAGGTGAGGCTGATTATAGCTGCAGGTGAGGCTGATTCAAGCTGCAGGTGAGGCTGATTGGCAGATCTGATTGGCTGATCAGGGAATGTGGCACAGCTGAAACAAAGAGACGAGCAGGTAAACGGAGGGTGAGAGCTGGGGCAGACCAGCAGCAGGGACACACTCCTACTGATCATGTGTGACTTGTTGAGATCAGTTAAGACTTATTTCAAGCTGACCTTTGCAGCCTGTTTATGCCCCCCTGTGTAATATGCTGTTGTGCTGGTAAACTCTTGATAGTGGGCTTTCGTGCATGCGTGGAAAGTACGTCACACAACAACAGATCTTGGTTCTTGAACTTCCCTGACGTCACGTTGGTAGATGCAGGACACGTGAAAAGGCTTTCTGTGGCGTTGCTGCCTCGGACTCGGGCACGGAGAGCCGTTCAGCGTGTCCCTGCGATGAGCCGCGAGCCTCAACAACAAGCATGAAAAAACGCAACATCACACGGGAATCTCGTCACAACCGTGACCCCCGGCAACCAATCACATGCCACATTCAGCACGTGCACACACAACAGTAACTATACTAACTGCAGCTATCTGACAATCAATTCTGCTAATTTAGCCTGTGAATCGACCCAGTATGAGCAGATGTAAAGACCCGCGATGGCTCCTCTGTACAGGCAGCCTGCAGTCGGCTCCTGGCCAGTTCATCTTCAGCTCTGATCCGTTTGTCGGGCTGCTTTTGCACAGCCTGTCGGTCAGACGTTAGCACTGACAGACTTTATCAGTGGGCAACATTTAGTGAAGTCGGCAGGGGAGATAAACATAAGACACACAAACAAACACGGTGACTCACAATTTGCTAAATGTTTCACTTAATGGCAAACAGCTTACTACAGGACTAAAGGAGCGCATCTGCAGCCCCCTCAGAATGTAGTTATTGATCAGTTTTAAGGGTTACATTATCTGCTTGGAAGACACGAATGTTTCCTGTCTTGAAAGGATGCATTTTTTGTTCTTGTGTGTGTTTCTGAGCTTTGTTTAATCTTCAGGCCTGAAAATGAAAGAGCACCTAAGATGTAATGATGAAAAGGGGGAGAAGTCAGCTCACAGGCCTGGATATTTCTGCAACCATTAGCTGCAGAGGGATTAGACTTCATGCTGGTTGTCCTGATAGGGGCTTATGGGAGCTGTAGAACAGGGGATTAGGACTTATTTACTTCTTTCAAGTGGAAAATGACACAAGACTGTGAGGTTATGAAAAGATGAAGTGATGCCTGAAATGGCACGTGTGAGATTTCTCTGCGGTCCTGTACACAAATCTTAAATTTGTGATGCACATTGTACAGGCATTGCGATTGTGGGGCAGAGTGCATTTCAGTGAATGCATTCAACTGAACCAGATTGCCCATTGGTGGAGGGTCAGTGACTCCATTTTGGCCTGTGCAAAGAAGGAGCTCCAGTTTAAAAAGGGGAGAATTAGCATCTTCTTGCAGCTTCACTGCTCCTTTTATAGAGCAGCCTGGAGCTGTCACACACGTATTGCTGTCTTAGTTTGATCCGTCTCAGCCTTGAATCCCAACACGCTCTATTTTCCAGCAATTATTTTGCTGTCTGCCCACAGTAAATCTGAGGCTAAGAGATAGAGCTTAAGAGATGCTCTTTGATATAGAGGCCAAATTATTGACTGCTTTCCAGCTGCGCCAGCCAGTTAAATAAAGACATGGAGATTTGAGCTGCATGAGGTTGCGAAGCTTCACAGAAAAATTGCATTTTTTTGTTCAGTCAAAATTTACAGAGTTCAGTTCGGTAGGACAGCTGCGCTGGTCCATAATGTCCACGATAGAATGATTTAATTCAGTGAAATTCAACTCGTCTTTTTCTATATAGCATCTGATGAAATCAAAATGGTCTCCAGATGCTTCACCAAGAGTCTGAACTCTAAACAAGCAACAGTGACAAACAAAAACTCTTTAACAGGAAGAAACCTTGAGCAGGACCGGAGTCACATGGGGAGACCTTCCTGCTGTTAACAGGCCAAATAAAGTAGGAGAAGAAGGGGCAGTAGGGCAGGGGTGGTGGAAAGAGGAGGAGGACAAACATACATCACACATGCTAATGGTTTGTTGTACATGCTGGACGGAAGCTGAGCGGGTCAGGTGGGCTGCCCAGCAGCTCCAGTGTGCAACTCTTTCTATTCTGAGAAGGGGTGAGAGGGTGAGAGAGGACGCTGGCGTTGCTTGCTCGCCACTTCTCCACCTGAAAACTATTGTTCTTATAGTTTTTAGTAGAAATGCCACTCTTCTCGCAGCACGGATTGCCTAAAAGTGTGGCGCTGCGTGCGTCTCCTACCCCCACGGTTACTACGAGCTACCGGCGGCTCTCACCGTAACTGCTGGCGGCCCTGTCCCAGCTGGAAGGGGCTTTTTGGATCCGACCATCGTGTCGCCTGATGGACGACCGGCTGCTTCTGCCTGACTGGTAGTTGGCAGCTGCGGCTCTGTGCTAACGGACTTCATGGTATGGCCTGCAGGCTACATGGAGTGGACTTCACTGTGTCAAAATCCCTACAGAGATTCACCCCACATTGCTCAAATCTGAACTTTTGTAAACCCAATCTATCAACAATAAATCCTCCCTGATTGAAGAACTCAGGGAGGAGGGACTTGATTTCATGTGCGTGACAGAAACCTGGCACCAGCCAGAGGTGTACTCTGCCCTGAATGAGGCCAGTCCGACTCTACAGCTACTTGAAGGCAGCTCGCAAACTGACCTACAATTTTCCCCCGTCCCTCTGCCTGAAACGTCCTCCTGCGAATGTCTTGCATTTAAAATAAAGCCCTTTTTCTCATGAATGTTCTCATCTATCACCACCATCGTCTGTAAATATGATAATCTTGGGAGATCTAAATATCTACATCAACACCCCTTCATGTCACCCCGCCGCTGAATTCCTTCAGCTTCTGGACTCTCTCAACATGTTGATGTCCCTACACACTCCAAGGCACACACACTTGATCTTGGTCATTTCAAACTCTGCCCCCATCAGCAACCTACTGGTTAACGACTTTGGTGTTTCCGACCACAAGGTGTCAATGCAGCTGATTTTCCTTGCCCCTGCACCAACCCCCAAATGGCAGATCCAATTCAGAAATCTGAAAAAGATCAACACGGATGCCCGAGCACTGGACCTTCAACCCTATTGTCTTCCTTTCTGTTGCTGATGCGGTGGAGTCCTACCAGTCCCTGAGCATTCTGCTGAACCTCCACGCCCCCTTAAAATCCAGGACAGTGGCGCCCAGCACCCTGGTACACCTGTGAGCTGAGAAAGATGAAGGCTGCTGCGAGTGTCCTTGAGTGATGGCTCAAGGCCTCAAGGCTGCAAAATAGCACAGGAGGACATATGCAAAAGCTCTGAGTGATGTGCGGCCCTGGTCCCTCCACCATCAACAACAGCCCTGGAAACTCAAAACAACTTTTCTCAAGAATAAATCACCTTCTCAAACGCCTGTCACGCTCCCACTCTGAGGTCACTGAGGAGGGGCCAAACATGCACATTACCTCTCTCAGGCAAAAAAAGTCAGCAACATCCGTTCACAACTCTCTGAATGTCGACCCACTACCTCTTTGCGTCGTCTCTGAGATTACACAGGGAGGGGGGGGGGGGGGCGTCGTCAGAAAAATGAAAGCAACCACCTGGTCCCGTCAGCCCTCTTGAAGGCTAACATCCTCACCAAGATCATAAACCACTCCCTCCTGGGCAAAGCAAGGTCACACACCCACAAAGTTATCTGTGCTGTCCCCCAGGGCTCAGTGCTGGGCCCCACCCTTTTTACCCTTTACCTGCTTCCCTTGGGCAAGGTCATCAGCAAGCATGAGATATCCTACCACTGTTATGCTGACAACACTCAACTTTACCTCAGAACAACTCCCACTTCCACAGCTCCAGGTCGGATGACTGCAACGCACTCCACATCGGCATCTGTGGTAGGAGCTTACAAAAACTGCCATACATCCAAAACAGCGCTGCCAGGATCCTGATGAGTTTGCCTAAAAGCGATCATATCACCCCCATCCTCAAATCTCTCCACTGGCTTCCAGTCCCATTCAGAACTGAATACAAGGTCTCCCCCCTCACCCACCAGTGCATTCATGGACATGGCCCCCACTACCCAAAGGAACTCCTCATTCCTCAGCCCCCTGCATGCACACTCCATTCAGACAATAAAAACACCCTTCCAGCCCCCAAAACCAAGCCGTGCAGCACGGATGACCGGGCCTTCTGCTCTGCAGCTCCAAAGCTAGGGAACGCCCTCCCTGACCATCCGAGGGCGCCACAGAAAATCACGATTTTAAACGACATTTGAAAACATATTTATTTAAGAAAGCTTTTTAAGTTTTAGCAATCCTCTCTTTTTTATTATTATTATTGTTATTCATGGCTGGACGGTCTGCATCCTCTGTCCACCAGGCATGCTTGGTCTGCACAGCCACACCCATGGCTGATGGATGATACCTTCCAAACGCCGCACACCGATCTCAGAGCTGCAGCTGAAGACCTTAAGAGCTACCAGTCTGGACCGTCCAGCGTTACTGCTGGAAAGAAGTTATTTTACAACAAGGTCAACATTCACAGATACAAACAAACTCTTCTCCACCTTTAAAACCCTGCTTCCCTGCCTCCCCCTCGTCCTGCTACTGACCTCTCAGCTGACACTTTTGCCTCGTACTTTATGGAGAAAGTTGCAGCTATCAGTTGCCAGTTCTGAGAAGCCCTTGAATGCATCGTGCATCCTCTCAACCCCCTCCTCAAGCCCTCTCGGAGAACGATGTATGTGTGTAATCTCTTGAAATGTAGCCATCCAACTACATGCCCACTGGACCCCATCCCAGCCCCCCTCCCACAGACCATAGCTCCCACCATCACCCCAGAGATCACTCACATGATCAACTCAAGACATTTGAGAGAGCAGTCTTGGGTCGGATCCACTACGTGTTTGTCAAGGAATCTCTTCCTTGTCCCGGCCAGTCTGGTTTTAGGACTGTCCACCCCACGGAAACGGCCCTGTTGTCTGTGGCAAAAACCCTCAAAGTGGTCCGAGCAGCTGCTCAGTCTTTTGGTTCTTGTTTTGCTTGACTTATCAGCCACATTTAATAAAGTCAAACTTCTCTCCATTTCTCTGGTATGGGCATCATTGGTAGCACACTGTCCTTTTTCCTTTGAATAATACCTGTCTGGGCAGTCATTCTCAGCTTTTGGTCCTTACCAGCTCTCCCCTGGGGTCCTCCAAGGATCTGGGCCTGCTGCTCCATAAACACGTCCTCGCTGAGGCCAATCATCCGTTCACATAGTTTTTCATAAAAATGGCATACAGACGACTCGCAGTTGTACCTGCTATTTCCCCGGACGAGCCCTCAGTCTCAGACCATATCCCAAATTGTCTCTCTGACATATCCACATGGACTTTGGACCACCACCTCCAACTTAAGCCAACAAATCCATTCATCACAACACTGACATCAAAACTGACACATTGTTGTAACATGGGTAATGGAAAATTACTGTTTATACGTATGCTGTTTTATGCTACGTGACTACTTGCATGAAGCGTGATAGTAATGAAAGGGATGTTTATTTCTGTCTGCTACTGAAGGCCATGTTCAGAACAGCCTTGTGCTAGTAGCTACATCAAGTGTTCAGTTATAATGAGCTCTTCCAAATGTCTTCCAAATGTCTTCCTTCCCCCCATTTCTGTCCCTAGGGTATAAACAGGTTGGACAAAAAAGATACATTTGCGCTCCCCTGCAGCACTCTGTGTGACAAAAGACCAGTTCTGAGCAGGTCTTTAATTGTAGACGTCCAAAGGTGATGAGAATATCCACAACACATGCACCTAGCATGCCATCCAGCTACTGGTACAGGCCAGGTGGTGAAGCTGCATCAGATGGTCCAGAATGCGGCAGCGCACCTGGTTTTTAAACTTCGCAGCTGGACCTGCTGAGCTCTGACTATGACTAAAATGTAAATATACAAAATGCAATTTTAGAGGGAGTCAGCCTCTCATACCACCCCTCGGCCACCCATTCTACTTTTAAAGATTCTGGGAACCGCAGGTAAACCAGCATTAGGTACGATCACTCTGGTCTCTCAGGCCATTGTAGGTTTGGGGAAGTATTTTAAAATCTATTCTAGATTTAATGGGCAGCCAACAAAGAGAAGCCAACCCAAGAGGCATGTGAATCCCTCTTGGCCATTCATGTCGGAACTCTAGCTGCAGCACTTTGGATTAGCTGGAGGCCTCTCAAACATGCATTGGACATGCAAATTAAAATCCATCCATCTTCTAAAAGCTGCTGCCTTACGGGGTCCTCGGGCGTTAAAGCCTATCCCAGCAGCCATCAGGCAAGGGGCGGAGCACACCTTGAACAAGTAGTCAGCTCATTGCAGGCCAACGTACATGGACAAACAACTATTTGTCCCCGCTCATATTCACACCTAGGGACAATTTAAATTAGCCAGTTCACCTATCTTCCAAATGCAGGTCTTTGAACCATGTGAGGAGGTCAGAGTACCCGGAGAGAAGCCACAGGGCACGGGGAGAACATGCAAACTCCACACAGAAACCCCCTGACCCACAGGGGATTCAAACCTGGAACCTTCTTGCTGTGAAGCGACAGTGCCAACCGCTGCCACCACCGTGCTGCCCACCCTGTTAGCAATGAATGACAGCCTGGATGTAACAAACGCTGGATGAGCTGTTCTGCCTCAGAGTTAGTGTGTCCCCAATCTCTGCAAGGATTCACAAATGAAAAAGGCAGTCCTAGAGACCATTTGTAAGTTGAAGGACAGATCCTGATCAAAGGTTCCTTGGAGAAATAAAAAGGCTCAAGAGATCCCATATGACAGGATTAGCTAATCTCTTCCTTAAGAATAAACAATACAATAACCTCAATTTCAAATAAATGAAAAAGGAATAAATTTGAGGTCATTGAGCCTCTAGTTTGAGCAACTCCTCTGTTTCCTCTGGTTTCATGGATAAACACAGCTGAGGGTCATCAGCAGAGCAATCAAAATATATTCCACACTGGCAAAGAATGTCTCCTAAGGGAAGCATGTACACGGGGTAAAGGATCAGTCCAAGTACAGAACCTTGTGGAACACCATCACTAGCCCCAGTATATAAAAAGGAAACATCATGAACATAAGCAAAGCGGAATCTGAAAAATGTGATCTGATCGGGTTTGGTGCTGTCCCTCTAATCCCAGTGACATGTTCCTGTCTGTTTGACATGCTGTGGTATAGTCCAGCACCACCAGTATAGAAACCAGTCCATAGTTGAGGCTCTGAGAAGATCATTAATAACTTTTTTTAAAAAGTGCTGTTTCTGTGCTGTGATGAGCTCTAAAACCTGAGTGACACATCTGAAACAGACTGTTCCTCTCCAGGTGGGCCAGCACCCGAATCACCACCTTCTCAAGAACTACTGAGATAAAGGGAGGGCTAGATTTAAGCCTGTAATCTGCAATCTCATCTGGATCAAATGATGTTTTTTAAGCAGCTGGAGTCTAATGGATATGTCAGATCTGTGTAGTAAGAAGACACCTCAGAAAAGTCTGGAATTTCTTGGAAGCCCAGGACGTTTCTACGGCCAACGTGCTCTAACTTTTTGGATGGCCTGATTGTTTTTTTCCCTAATAATGACGTTGTTGCTGCCTCAAAAGCAGTGGAAAAGGGTCAATATGCAATAATGTGCACCCACCAAACAGTCAGTGTGTTTGGAAATAGACCACAAACAATCAAGGTTCATTTTTACTTAGGCAGACTTGCCTGTGCTAATTAAATAAATGAATTGTTAACTTGCAGTTAAACTTGCAAACTTGCAAGTTTGCAATTTGTCCACAAGTTATTTTGCTTAATAATCATCCTGCTATGTCTGACAAGAATTGAACTAAACTATTTATCAGATGTGTAGTTCAGTTCTTCATACTTCAGGCCTCAAATCTAGCACAAACTTAAATCAGATATATCTTTTTCTTTGCTTAAAAGGAATTTTTTTTTAAAACAGAGGAAAAGTTAGATCTGACTAAAGTTTGAGCACTTTCATAGCTGCATGAGCCAAGACCGAGTGGATCTGGTGGTTCTACTTTAATAGCTACCACTTAGAGCACATTTGAGCTCTTTACTGCTTTAGGTGTCTTAAAAGAAAACTTCCAACCATAGAATACAATACAGCATGCATCCGGGTTTCTCTGGAAGTAACTGAAAACATCTGCGTGTGCGGGCGGCTTTGTTTGAGTTCGTCTCTAAGGCAACTTTGTTTGTAGTCTGGAATTAGAATAAAACCTTTCCAGTTTGGTACAGTTTCAGTAAACTGTACTTCATTAATGCCAGGTTACTGCAAGGTTACTGGCTTCAATTATCCTCTATCACACATGTGTTTGTGATAAGCGCACGCATGCACACACACACACACACACACACACACTAAGGCTGATTACAGCCAATCTGCTGAGGCCACCAAAGTTTGCTTTAGATGTGACTTGTTTCCCAATGACACGTTTTAAAGAGAATTTTTGTATCTATTCTTCATGACTGTTACT
The DNA here is from genome assembly GCA_016586285.1 of Arothron firmamentum. NCBI lineage: Eukaryota > Metazoa > Chordata > Actinopteri > Tetraodontiformes > Tetraodontidae > Arothron > Arothron firmamentum. The sequence goes on along the minus strand of BJFM01004914.1, from coordinate 35,010 downwards.
GACTCATTAAAACAAACAGTTATGGTCAGTCTCGTTGTTTCGACAGGATTTGCTTATGAAAATGGAAACAAGCAATGTGGGTGGTGAACAAATATACTTGCAAGCAGTTGGAAAATGGGCATGAACACCGTAGCCTACTGCCACAAGCGGAAACCCGATATCACCTTTATGCACGGAAAACTGAAGATAACACAAGACAGAGGAGAAATGTTGAGCAAAGCAAAAGAACAAAATAGAGACGGGCTGGGGCAGGCTGCACAATCCCTGTTTTTATCAAAGGTGCTGAGGTGTTGCGTCTGCACGCTGGCAGCTGGAGACGCCATCAGAGATCCGTCCAAGCAGGATCTGCTGCTTCATGAGGCCAGGTGGCTCTGCTCCATTCATGTTCCACTTGGAGACAAGCAAAATAAGTCAGGCTCTTAACAAATGTTTTCCGTTTTCCTCTTCAGCACAACTGGCTTTAATGTTTATCTGCAGCTTTGGAAAACCAAGGTCTGACTGTCTGCCAATGACCAGCCCTTTCCTGAAACACTTGTCTTGTGAAGGTCAAAACTGACGTCTGGATTTTAGTAAAAAAAAAAAAAAAAAAAAGGATCGTAGGGATATAAGAGACACACAACATCAATCCTGCAACAAAACCTACAACAAAAGATCCGAATCGGTTTTCTTTATTGGTTAAATGGCTTTACAGCTGCTGTTATTGGACACCACATGGGCACTTGGGCTCTTCCACTGAAGGAAATACGTTTACTGTCAATTACACATTTTGTTCCCTCTCGTTTAGTTACACATTTTTTGAGCTGAGCAATTATTACTCTCGATCATGAGGTAGTTCTGTTAACAGCACATTTAGGAGATCCACATATTTCCATGGTTGCTAATCTGTCTGCGCAAAAACTACACTGAACAAAGGAATTCCAAAACTGTGCACGCATGGTTTTCGGTTAGTACTGTGTCTCTGCAGTAAGGACATTTCTCTTTTCAGTGCATGAGGGCGTTTGACTGGAGAGACTAAAAAAAAATAAAAATGACCTGTTTTGTGTGAAACGACAACGGCGCTACGACGGTCCCCCGACCACGGCCAAGTGGAAATTTAGAAACAAAGAACTTAAGATCTTAACATGCGCGAGTGGTTAGAAGCGTGGCGAGTTAACGGAGACGAAGGTCAGAAGAGAAGTCGGACGAGTGTGAAGAGGGCTGCGATGCTGGGGAGGGCGGGACGCAACCCGGAGGCCTGGTTGTGCGTCATGCAGTGCTGGCGGTTCTGGCCGATGCAGCTGGCGTATGCCATCACGTGGGGGATGTAGTTCTGCTCGTGGACCCCGTGCAGCAGGTGGGCCATGGGGCCTTTTGCAAACACAGCCACGTCCTCTCCTCCGTGAGTCTCCATGCTCAGCGGGACAGCGGCCTGGGCCTGGTAGTTATTTTCCTCTGGACACGCGTAAAAGAGAGCAATTTAGCTTTTAATGCTGCAAAGAAAATCAGCTACGCGACCTAAGAGGGCAGACACTACTGGCTTACAGGATGAAAGGGTTTGTAAAAGGACCATGAATACTTCCACTCCTTCTTCTTCTATTGCCACTGACATGAAGATGCTCTACTCACGGTAGTCAATGGTAGAAACGTTCTCCCTCCCGCCGTTGACAAGCTTGTAACCTGGTCCGTTTCCATATAAGATGGCGGTGAAGGGCTTCTGGTCCACATCACTCATAATTGGTGCCAGGCCTGTGGACGGAGACGCGCGTCTCAACAACCAGCACAAGCGCAACGCCGAGCCGGCCCCGCTTCCTCATTACGCACCAAAGATGGTGTTCCCTCTGTGGGTGTAGCCTCCGAAGTTGAAGACGTGGGAGTGGTCAGCAGTCACGATGGTCAGGGTGTCGTGGACGCTGGTCATGAGGTCTGCCCGGCTGATGGCTCGGTCCATTTCCACGGCCTCGTACAGAGCCTGCTTGGCCTTGCCCTCGTGGTGTCCGTGATCAATGCGCCCCCCTGAAAGCGACACCGGGTGAGTCTGCCTGTCAACGGCGGAGCGCATTCTTCACTAATGCGCAACCAAGCAGTTGCGCAGCTTCTTTAACAAGGTGTTGGACAATCTGACAGCGTCCCTGTTTATAACACAGTAATAACACAGTGAATATTTCAGCCTTTCTAAGCTGCAGGTATTTCTGCCGGCGTTTACCATAGTGGGTCTTTAAACAGAGCTGGTCAAGGGTGCATTCCTCCATCGTTACACATCTAACCACACGTGCTGCTTTAACCTGGAGGACTCTGCAGCCTAGCATGCACGGCCAAGCAGACCTGTAGTTATAGCTTAGCTAATATATTTACGTAGTACGTATGGGCTGAGGCTTGACTGGCCAAAGTCTGCTCAACTCCACTAGGAAAGCCAGCAACACAGCCCCATTCCAGTTCTGAAGTTACAGACAACACGACAGTCAAGGTTGCTGAAGGCAAACCTGCTGAAGATAAGCCGAGGAAACATCCGTGAGGGTACATGAGTGCAGAGACGCGTAGGTCACAGCACAGATAGCAAGATGTCGTGAACGGAATCAGTGGCAGTGATGTAACAAAAGCCTGACTGTGAAGGAGCATCGTTCTTCAGCGTTGCCTCTAAATGTTGCCAAGCACTCAGCAGCCTTTGCTGTTTACGTCACACCAGCATGACCAGCAGTCATGACTGTGGGACCCTTCAGCTGATTGATGCTGGTTAAAATCACCTTCCACTAGCAGGTAAAAGCCGTTGGGATTCTTCTTCAGGATCTTAATGGCTACGTCTACCATCTCTGTCAGCGACGGATCCATATCCTCATTCCTCTCCAAGTCGTACGTCATGTCTCCAGGTTCAAATAGACCTGCAGACACACAAGCCCCAAAGGTAAAAGACCATGAACCTGATAATGATGATAATGACATCTAATGACATCACATGCATAAAATAAGCCTGCAGCCAGTGCTGACATGCTTGAGAGTTCCACGTACCCAGTAAGTAATCCACGTTGGTTGGATTAAGTGATAAGAGCTGCTTCTTGTTCCACACATAGTGGCCTTTCTGCAAACAGAACGTGCACACTCACTTTGAACTCCAAAACATGTCAGTGAAAGAGGGAGCAGAAAAACGGCCCAGAGCGGAGGGGAGAACTTACGCTATCCTTCATCCTCTCAGTCCACTCCGCCACCAGGTTTCTACCGTCCTTTCTTGTGCCGTTGTGCTTTGCAATGTTGGGATACTCCACATCCGAATGGTTTTTAGGGAACATGTACTTCCTGCCACCACCCATAATCACCTGCCATTCAACACAAACACACCACCACGTTAAATCCAGCCTTCCGTGTTGTACTTCTGCAGCTTTTGTGATGCAGTTAAATGAGCTTTCACACGCTGAGATGATGGAAACCTTCCATTTTCAAAGGAGACAAACTGTAAGCCGCCAGCCCCTCAGCTTCTCTCTGCATCTCTGCATAATAACGTACAAACAAGAACATGAATTCTGGTTCTGGCTATGTTTCTGTCTAATAACTGACTGATTAACTATGAAAACCGCCGATGTCCTCTAAAACAGCCCGTTCATCATTTTAAATTGAAAACTTACTGCTAAAGAGTAGCCGGATACGCTGACACCGGCAGTTAATCATACAAAGGACACAGTCACTGACCAACTACATTTTACCCCCCCTGCTAATTCTGGCTTTGCAATCTGGCGTGCATGAGCTGATGGGCCCTGGAGCATTTCAACGACTGCCAAAGTATGACGGAGAAAAGGCTCCAAGGCTCCAAGGCTGGTGTTTCCATCCTGTCAGATTAACACTACTCATTCCATTAGCCAAACAGCTGCAGCATCTGACGAGCTGAATGTTCACACTCTCTAGACCAGAGGTGGCAAACTGAGGCCCGGGGGCCACATGTGGTCCGATGAACCATTGAATCCGGCCCGCAGAGCCTCACAATCATTTCTCCAAAAGCCAAATGAAGAGGGTTGTCAGCTTGATTGGTTAGGAAAAAGGTTCAGACCCCTCCTTCACCTAGCATGCTAACATGTCCTCTCAAGAAGGTGGGGCCAAACATCATCTGGAGCTTCATCATCCATCTCTAGTTGCACCAATTTAATTGAATTAACAGCATTTTTAGCTAACCTCTGATCCTCATTGGGGGGGGTTAGTGTCCTGCACCACCTGACCGGCCCCTTCATCAAGATCTAGAACCCAACGTGGCCCTTCAGGCTACATAACTGCCCACCCCTGGTCTCCAGAAAAGCCCACTTACGTTCTTCTATTCTTCTTTTCAGAACTATTCCCAGACACAAGTGGGAAACTGAGTGGTTAAAAAAGGTGTGATACCTTAAAAAGGCCAAATCAAATGAATTTGGGTTAAAAATCCAAGCTCTGTTGCCAGGGGAGATGGCTGCTGCTGGAAACAGCCCCTCAGAGGAGGACGTGGACTCACGTCAATGTTGGGAATGTTTTCAAACAGTTGCCTGGCGATGTCTTTGCAGCCCTCCTGCAGGGCCTCTGCAGGCATCTCGCCGTCCGAGTACCAGTCTCTGTCCACGCTGTGGGCGTACGAGGCACTGGGCGTGGCATGGTTGACCCGGGTCGTTGTCACTATGCCCACGGATTTACCTGTGACACACACACACACACACGCACACACACACGCACAGTTACATATTGTTGCATTAGAAAACTAAACTGCAGGTTTTAGCTTGTATTTCTGTAAATCTCTCCTCCACAAACATAATTCAAAGACAGCCACAGGGCTGCCTCGGCCTGACGGTGGGCCCCGGGCCTGAGAGGGTCTCCAGGCCCCGTTTTATCCCCCAAATTTAAGGAGTATCATTATAAAAAACCCACATCCAGTGATCCACAGCATCAAAGCATCCGTTTCTTTCAGGAGGCAACAGCGAGTTTCCCTCCTTAAGCCCTGAAACACCATCGTGTTTGAACAAACGCGCCACTTGGAAATGAACACAAACGGCCTTGAAATCCAAAAAATTGGGATGGCGGGACGAATAGTGGGCGGAGCAAAGGCTCATTTGGCTCGTCAGCAGCCTTGAACGGGAGGATAAAGCGAAAGATGGAAAAACTGACCAATTACAAAACAGCGTGACCTTTCAGCTCATCCCGTCCCCAGAATGCCCCATGACTACAGCGCCACCTATGGGAGCAGTAGCTCGCTTCATGCTTTGGACTGGAGGCAAAGAACACACTTTTCTCTGTTAAGTGTGCCAAAACATCCACTTTTTGGAGTTCTCTTGTGCCAAAGGAAGGCACTGAAAAGTGAAGTTGTCCAGCGCTCCTCTTCTTCCGCCCGTCCCATCAATGGCGTCACTGTTGCGGATCCTCCCGTTGCTCAGATGGCAGCTGGTTTTTGGTTTTATTTGCTCCGTTTCCCTGGAAAAAGCTTCGCTGTCTGCTGGTAATGATGGTACTCACTTCAAGTTTCAAAGAAAAACACACTTTCAAACCAGTGGGATGTGATTCTTTTTGCTTTAAGCAAAGCATGACACACATGTGCCTTTAGTTTGGCTGGTTTTGGTCTTTGTGGCAATTATGTTTTTGAGCTCTATCAAGTGGAAAAGTGAAGGGATTTTTTTTATCTTGAATATGTTGAATACAAAGAAATGTAAAAGTAACTTCATTAGCCTAATTACAGTGATTTAATTAGAGTAACTTGGGTCGTTGGGCCCATTATTTCCATCTTGAGTTGTTTTGGTTTCTCTTGAATGAGCTTTGAACGTATATCTGGCCAGTCTTGAAGGGCCTGAACCTTTTTATCTCAGTTTGGGCAGCAAAGGCTGAAGAACACAGTGGTTGTTTTGATAGTGGGTGAACGCATCGCTGCCTCACGTGACCAGTTGTGATCTTCTATCGGCTTAGTTCAACTATAAATCGGTGATCAGCCCCAAAAATCTGATCGTGTAAAGCCAACCTGCAACAGCCCAAAAAAACCCTAGCTTTGCTAGTAACATGAGCATTTATGTACTCAGTATGTAGAAAGCACACACACACACACACACACACATTTCAGCAGCAGCTTTTCTGACTGTTTTTGGAGCAATGTTGCAAAATATTTCTTTGAACCGGCGCTAAAAACCTGAGTTACAGCAGCCTCAAAGGGCAACTTTCACCAGCGGAGACACTTGGCAAAGGTGAATTACAACATTAACGAGCTTTATGGGTGAATCCTAAATCACTAGAAAATGAGCCAGTTCTGAATAAACACGCTGAAAAACCACCTGAATCCAGAAGACAGAGCACAGAATTGTGAGGTTTCCTGAATCTGGAAACGTTCAAAGTCTCTCTCAGTGTTTAAACGTGCGCTTTAGGCGTTAAAGCGCGCTGAGAGCTGCTCTGAGGGCTGTTTCAGTGTGAAGGAGAGGGCGAGCTGGAGATGAAACCCGAACCTTCAATAAAAACCTGAAAGCTTTGGTCAGGTGACCTCAGCAGGGTTGGCCAGCAAAGCCAACGTTCCCCAGGTGAGACCCATCCAGAAACACAAAAACACACGCTATTTTTATCCTACCTGCGTCCTTGGCCCATTTGAGGATGGAGGTGACTTCGTTGCCCTTGGTGCTGTTGCACTGGGACCGGACGGCGGCTGCGCTCACTCCCACCGTGCCCTCGTTGGCCTTGACCCCGCAGAGGAAGGCCGTGGCCGTGCCGGCGCTGTCGGCCACCTGCGCGTTGGTGTTGTACGTCTGCACACCAGGAAGAGAGCTTCAGGTGTGAACCGGGCTGCTGCTGTGGCGGTGACGAGCTAGCCTGACGTGCAGCGACCGAGAAGATCTGCGCCTGCGAGCCACACCCTTGGTTTTTTTTTAAACAAGAGTTTAATTCCGCTGTCTAGGTCTTAGATTGTGTCAAAATGTACCGGCTGTTGTGGGTGATTCCAGGTTGGTGCGATCTGAGCAATGTAGACTCAACGTTGTTGATTTACCAAATTAATATTGATTAGAAATATTAAGGAGCGCTAATGGGAGATAGTTCTTGTTAAGGTCGTTATCAGAGGCAGGTTTGGGAGCTGGAGGTGGATGCTGTGTCTAGACTTTCCTCCTTTAACACCCAGACAGAAACACTGGAGCCTCAGAAAGGGGCCCGGGAGCCCTGGTCCTTGGCCTGCAGGTTTCTGGGGTTGACCCAAACCCATGCATTAGTAGTGATAGAGTTTCATTCAATATTATCCTAATTTTTCAATATTGACAATAAAATTGAACGAAGCTCTGTACCATTAATGCATGGGTTGGGTCAACCCCAGAAACCGGGCTTCCAGGGCTGCCCAAGGTTTTCAACCTTCAAGATGCAAGATGGTCTTCTTGTTAGTATCATTATGTTTTGGACATCTGGACTCCATCTCCATCTGGACAGTTTCACTTTCTGTCAGGAGTCTCCCTGCAGGGGCCGCTCTGGCCCCGTGAATGCCTTTGTTTCGGCAGTGGACAGCCCTGGCCTGTCTTCTCTAACCACACTGATGGATAACCTGACCTTGACCTGACTTTGACCTTGTTTACGGTCAAAGCCCATTCAGGAAGCCGTTCATGGCAACGGCAACATCAGTGCCCTGTCCCAAACAGCGTGGCATCATAACGATAGGTGACAGACCTTGGCCAAAGACACAAAGGGGAACTTGTCCATCTCCAGCTGGGTTTCCTCTCCGCTGTGTCCACTCAGCTGTCCTTTCAGGATCCGGGCCGCGGTGACCGTGGGCACGCCCATCCCTGCAGGCACCAACATCAGCTCCGTGTTAGCCATTTTCCTTCAGCACGACAGAACAACAGTTTTAACCGGACGCTTCCCTTTCCTTCCTTCCGCTGGAGCTGAGGCACGCTAGCGCCTGCTGCTCCTTCGTCTCACGTCCTGTGAGACGGATGCAGACGGGGTCAAACGCGGTTACAGTTGAGTGGGAGACCCAGGACGGGACGAGGGCGCTCCTGCATTATTTCCCTCCAGTTTGGAGCAGCACTCGCGTGTTATTGGTCGCCCGTCCTTTCTAACTCTGCACGCCTCAGAGTGCAAGAATGGCGCCTGCGGCCCGGGCGGAGCGAGCAGAGGCCCGCTGGGAGCCGATTCTCTGGCCCACGAGCAGCGCAGCACAAACAGTCGCCCCCTCATTCAGTTTTGGGTTGACAGCATTCGGTAGCTTTCAGATGCAAAAGACTTAGCAAAGGTTCTTTTTTAGTTATTTTTTAACAATTTGAATTAAATGACTATTGCATCTATGACATATTTTTTAAGTCTTTTTTTAAATTGCGGAGGACTGAGAGCAGAACCTTGAGACACTTTCTGTTCCTGGAAGCATGAACTGAAAGGGTCCCGTTGCGGCTGTCACAGCTGAGCGCTTAGGCGGGGTTGCAGAGGGGCTCCGCGGGGAAAGGCTTTGTGTGGTGGCACCGCCAGCAGGAAACATGTGACCTGAAGCAATGTCTCATCTGCTGATGCAAAAGTCGTTCCAGCTTCAATTACAGTTTGATGCAAGCAGGAGATAGTAAGTGAGAGGACCCAATGACATTTAAGTCTTAGCTGCATTTTAAACCAAAACGTGTCTCTTAGGAACAGGTTTACATAACAGCTGAGGAAGCAAATACTACGATAGTTGAGGAGGCTCCAAATATGTAACCTAAGCTAAGTACAGACTGCCTGAATACATAAAAACACACTTTCAAAATGATTCAGTCACTCATTCAAGCATTAATCACAAGGTTGACGTAACAATGAAAACTTTCAGACACTAACTTTTTACTAACTTGGTGTTTCATGGGAAACACAAGAAATAAACAAGTGCAACTGCTGAGAAGTATGTTCACATCTACTCCAAGCTTTCACTGGGAATACCGATGTACGGAATCTATGACAACCACATTTCACTACGTGAAAAAGGTTGTCAGAAGCAGTTTTTATCTAGAATTTGTTCTCAGAAAACGTACTGTATGTCTCGTATATTCAGCACATGGCCACTCCTGATTAGCATATGAAAGCCTGCGGGCTTCTTCCGCTGTGAAAGGGCAAGTGTCACTTGGCATTACGTGTCACATTATCGCTGCCTGCTTGTGATGCTACCTACGGAGCCTAAATGATGCCTAAAAAGACCTGCATCAAAAAGTTCCCTGAAGAATAAAAGGTGTTTCTTGACACTGCTTTGGCCGAGCACAGCCCCACAGCCCACGAAAATCAGGTCAACGACCACCTTTGGGTCCCGACCCACCAGTTGAGAATCACCCTTCTGAGGCATATCTGTCCCCCAGTGATAGACAATCAAGCAGCAAACACGACAACTGTGCAGCACTATCACGCCTGCCCAAAGGTCAGCATGCAAACATCACAACACACTCGTCACGTGGTAGAAAAGCAGAGGATGTTCTCAGACTTACCGTCTCCAAGGAAAAATATGAGATTATTTGCTTTTTCTTGATTGAGAGCTTGTAGACTCAGGGCATTCTTCAGCGTCCGCTGGGCCCAAGTGTTCCAAAACTTGGGATCTTTCTCTTCTTCTATGGATGACAATAAACCAGTTGCCTTAGATAAAACCTAAAACCGTCAAAAACGTATCCGTTCTCTTTTAATCTGAGTCTGTTGTTCTGACAGAAAGTAATTTCGCGGTAACTATGAGCAGGAAACTGTAAATTCTTGTCATTTACGTGGAGCCAAAACTTTAAAAAAAAAAGGTGCAAGCTTAAAAAACAAGGAACAAAAAAAAGGAAACATGTTTGTGAAACAGCATCCTTTAAACAGTATCTGAAATCCTGTTCCATTACACACAGCTAGTCATTTACTCTGTGTGTGTGTGTGTGTGTGTGTGTGTGTGTGTGTGTGTGTGTGTGTGTTTGCGTGTGTGTAAAACTTACCCGGGAATGATGGCTTTCCCAGACTTGCCCAGATCAGACACGAGCCAACGATGAGCACGGCTGTCACGGCCATAACGTCGTCTCCGGCTGGCGTGTTACTTCACACAGCTGCTGGGAGCCACTTTGAGGAGCTGAAGAGGCCAAAAAAAACAGCTTCTCTGCAGTCGTCTCACACAGCTAGAGGGAGGGGGGGGAGAGAG
>BJFM01004914.1:925-16086 GCA_016586285.1 Arothron firmamentum | reverse complement strand
TTTCAGCTCAGTTTCAGCTCAGTTTCAGGCTCCTGGGGCTTTGGCAGCCCATCGGGCCAGATGAGGGTTAATTGTTAAACCAATGAAAGGGAAGCAGGTCCCTCCTCTCCTTCAGGTAGCTCACAGTCCTGTGTGTGAGGTCCAAGTCTGGCATGTATTCACTCAGCAGGGATGGATGGATGGCTGGATGGATGGATGGATGGATGGATGGGATCATCTCAGCACACATGGCCTCACTAATACGCTGGGAACCAGCCCCTGTGGGACATAAATGTCCTCCAGTCTCTAGCAGTCAGTGTAGTTGTAGAGCCGCTGAGCAGAACGTCTAGATGGAGACTGTTGTCTCCAGCCGTCTCCTGTCCACCTGAACCCCAGAAGCAGCCGGTGTGATTGCTTGATTGTGTCTTTTCCTAAAAGAAAAGTATCATTTGTAAGTGAAGGTTAAGCTGGAAAAGTGGGAACAACAGAGAGGTGGGCGAGCGGAGGCACTGAGGCTTCCTGTCAAACACTTTCACACCCGCTCATCATTCCTGCTGCTCAAACGTTTGGATCACTTGCAGGTGTCTAAAGATGCACCTTTTTATGCAAGTAACAATTGTAGGTTCAGCAAAAATTAGGATAATTTGAAGGGAATGCGCCACATGCTGTTTGTTTCCATGGGAACCAGCCCATCTCCCAGTGATTCCAGCCTCCTGAGGGTCAGCTTTTGTCTTCCAGACAGTGGAATCCGCCTGAGAGTTGTGGTGTTTGCTTCTGCAGGTGACTTTCCTCCACAGCCGCCGTCCCCGCTGCTGTCCAGGCTGGAGCCGGCGGGAGCGCCGGCTGCTGCTGTGGCTGTGCCTGGCGTCCGCCGGCCTGTTCGTCAGCCTGCTCGCAGCTGCTGTCCTCTACAGACAGGGTGAGTTCAACAGAGCGGACGGGGGCGCTCGGGCTGGGACTCTGTTAGCTGGTGGACACGCGTCCTCCAACCAAAACGCAGCTTTCAGCTGCACGTGAAAGAGTTGAGAGGACGCAGGAAGCAGATCTTCAGAGATGGGCCGCGTCTCCGAGGGGATGATGACTCTCCAGTCATAAATGTGTGTTTGTGGACACAGCCAGTGTGTGTTTATTTAAGGCACACCCGTAGCTAAGCTGGCCCACGTGCGCTTCTGGGAAAAGCCCGTGTGGATCAATCATCGCTTCTCAGCGGGCCTGGAAACTTTGTGCCATTTCCTCCCATTCAGACCCGCCTGTCACCAATAATGAGAGGAAGGCAGACGTGTTCTCCGAAGGGCGCTGATCTCATCGCCGCCCGTTGCTCCAGCGCCGGCTGTGTCTGGCCCGTCTGGGTCCGGACACGCGAGCGTTGCGCTCCAGCTTTCTGAAGACAAGAGCGGCTGGAACGGTTGTGCTGCTGCCATAATACTACAAAATGGACTTTTATTGACTTTTTTTTAAAACAATAACTGTCAAAATGCCAAACATGGACAGTATAGCCCCCAGCTGACACTCAGAGAACCACAACTGTAATTTAAAAACAAACCAATGTGAACTTGAGGTTTTAGCCAAATATCCGTGACTGGGGGGTCGTTTCTGCACCAGCTCAGACTCAGATATTGTAGCATCCAGGGAATGAGCCGGCGTTGCTGCCCTGGAGGCTGAGGGGGTGTTCTTGGTCCTGCAGGCCAGCCTGGGCTCTGCCTGAGCGAGCCGTGCATCGCCGTGGCCAGCGCCGTCCTGGGGGGCCTGGACCGGTCCGTGGACCCATGCAGCGACTTCTACGAGTACGCCTGTGGGGGGTGGATGAAGAGCAACCCCCTCCCCGACGGCAAGTCTCGCTGGGGCACCTTCAGCAACCTGTGGGAACAGAACATGCTGGTCATGAAGCATTTATTAGGTAAGAGCCCTCCTCCCCCCTGGCTATCGGATTCAGAGGTTGGATGGATGGAGAGAAAAGAGTGTGAGAGGACATCCTGCTCCGGCACTAGAGCAAACTTTGATAGAAGCACACACGTATGACGTCATTTACACCCTGTTTTTGCTTGTTTTGTTTTGTTTTTTTATAGAAAACACATCTGTTAAAGGTCTGAGTCAAGCTGAAGAAAAGGCCCAGAAGTACTACCAGGCCTGCATGAACGAGGCCAAGATCGAGGAGCTCGGAGCGAAGCCGCTGCAGGATCTGATCAGCGCTGTACGCCGTGCACGCGTCGCTCGTCCACGTCGCCGGAGCGGGTTGTTTGCATTCCTCTCACTGTCTGTCTAAACACTGCTCCAGATCGGGGGATGGGCTCTGACGGAGCGCTGGGACAAGGACAACTTCCAGGAAGTGTTGCGCGTTGTGTCCGCCAACTATCGCACCTCGCCCTTTTTCAGCGTGTTTGTCAGCACCGACTCCAAAAACTCCAACAGCAACGTCATCCAGGTGAGGGGGTCAGCGTTGCCACGGAAACGCAGGCGCGCTGCTGAAATTTGCATCGTTTCTGGTGGTTTTAACTGACTCACCATAATAACCAGTCATTAATAATGAGTTATTTAAGTTTTTTAGAACTGGTGGCAGTCTTTACAGTCTCCTTTAATCTTCGCATTAAGATGCGCTGACGTCATCGGTGTCACCGTGGCCCCGCGTGTGTGTGAGAGTTCTCGCTAGTTTACTGGGACCACATGTCAACTCTGCATGGGAATTTACAGTGGAAAAGCAGGCAGAGGTAATAAAAGCAGCATGTAAGGCAAGACTTCACGGGCAGAAGACAGGAAAGATGAAGAAAATCCTTGGCAAGATGTTGAAGCTTTAAGATTTATTTGCAGAAACAGCGACATCTAGTGGCAACGCTGTGGAAGGCGTTTCAAGGCCCCGCAGTGGCTGCGCTGGATTATTTTAATCTTACTCTATCAGGAATCCCTCTCTGCGTGCACAGTTTTATGTGGATTGTGTGGAAAGGAATGCATGTGCACGGTCTGATAGAAAAGTGTTCATCTTCCTGCCAGGTTTGTAGGGGGTCTGCAGCCCCCAGCTGACGGTGCAAACACAGCCCGTGCACATGCTGCTGCGGCCACGGTCGTGCTTATTTTATTTGGAGTCTAGACAGGAAGCAGGGCTGCGCTATCAGGTTCCTGTCTGCAGTCTCTGGCTTAACCAAAAGCCAAACTCTTGATGTTAATCAGTAATTGAAAATTCAACATTTGTTGATTTTATCTCTTCTCCAGGACTCCAACACCTCCGTGCCCAGCCGCTTCTCTCAGATTTGATGTCTTTTTGAATCTCTGATAGTGTTGCGGGTCATCACGAGCAGCTCATTGTCGCTGTGCTTCTACGCTGACAGTGGTCCTCCTCATGGAGCTCCAGCTGAAAGCCCTGATGGTCTATTTTGGCAGCCTTCCGCCTGTTTGTGCACTCTGGAGCCGCAGGAATGAAAACAAAGGCTTGTTTGCGTGTCGTCATGGAGAGTGAGAGGGAGGTTAAGTTAAACCAATGTTTCTTCTGACTCCAGATAGACCAGTCCAGCCTGGGGCTGCCTTCCCGGGATTACTACCTCAACAAAACGGCACATGAAAAGGTATCTCCACTCACTTTGCTCCCAGCTGCAGGCGCTGTCGTGATGACCGTCGAGTTGTTGCTAAAATCAGGTCGTGTGAACGTTGCTTGTGCATAGTTTAGGATTATTTTTCAATAAAATTTTAGCCTGCCTCCATTCTCAAAACACCAGCCCACACATGTGCTCCCATCTTTGTGAGGACCTTCGCAGGCATAATGAATTACCCAGGTTCTGCCCCAACCAAGCCGCTAACCCCAAACCTACAGGTCCAAACTCTGCAGCAGGCTTTCAAAGGGGCGAGGACCAGCTAAAATGTCCTCACTTCCTGAAGATGTCCTCACTTTGCTAGTAGAAGCAGTATTTTGGTAACACACACTAAAGCCCTTTGATGTTGCTACTTGCAGTATCTGTCGGCATACCTGAACTTCCTGGTGGAGTTGGGGGTTCTCCTGGGTGGCTCGGCGGAGTCTTCTCGGACGATGATGGGGGCGATCGTGGACTTTGAGACAGCTCTGGCAAACATCAGCGTCCCCCAGGAGAAGAGACGAGACGAGGAGCTCATTTACCATAAGATGGAGGCAAAGGATCTGGCCGTACGTCAAAAACTGGAATTAAACCACCAGGACTTTACTGCCGTGCACCAAAGGAAGTGCTGCATTGTCGGAAAAAATGCTGTAATGTGTGTGTGTGTGTGTGTGTGTGTGTGTGTCCCTCTGCAGGACCTTGCTCCTGCAGTGGACTGGATGCCGTACCTCACAGCCGTCTTTGCTCCTGTGCTCCTCAACGAGTCGGAGCCGGTGGTTGTTTACGCCAAAGAGTACCTGACGGACGTCTCTGAGCTCATCAACCACACAGACAAAAGGTCCGATTGGCTCCGCAGCTTTGATCTTGCACGCCGCCGCCGCCGTCCCACCCCTGCTTTCATCCTCATGACGCGATGTCGCCTTTCAGCTTGCTCAACAACTACATGATCATGAAGGTGGTGAGGAAGATGGTGTCCATTTTAGACCAGAGGTTCCAGGATGCTGAGCAGCGCTTCCTGGAAGTCATGTATGGAACCAAGAAGGTGACACGTTTGTTTTTACTTGGCGTGAAGGAAACGCAGTCATGTCTGGAATCACATCCTGGAGCCGTCGTCACCGTCTGCTTTGATGTTAGCTTTGATTTGTTGGCTCTGCGTGTTAATCCTGACTGGATTTCCTGCAAGCTTGTCATATTTGTACGTCTTTGAGACGCTCAGCTTTAGATTACCTTTTTCATTCAGCCTCTGAGACGCTCAGGTCAGGTCACATGGTAGGTCACATGACCCTAACTCGAACTGACGCCACACAGACTCATGTCAGGACAACGTCCAGGTATTTGTTCCTCTTTTACTGTTGAGGAATCAGCGTTATTCTCTTTCTGCTCATTGCTACTCGTTTTTGCGGCTCTGTTGCTTCGGGCCATTCCCGGCTGCACAAGCTGATGTGTTTTTTTTATGGTAAAAACGGCGGAGGCTGTGTGACGGTGTCCAGAGTCCTGGGGACGTCCCCCTGTGCTGATGTTCTGGGCCTTCTCTGCAGCTGATTTCAGTTGTTTGTGGCCACTGCCGACCTGCATCCTCCCTCTGCCTGGTTCCACTTAGGGTCTGCTCAAACATCTGCTCCTCACGTGAAATATCCTGTGCATGACTGATGCTCCTTTTTTAAAAAACATCCAACCATATCTGGAAAGAATTCCTTACCCTCGACATTCTAGCTGTAGCAACAGTCCAAAGCCTTTCTGTGCGTTTGTCCTGGTTGAACCTCTCATACGTCTACTAATGCTCTGGAAGCTTCCCTGATGTCTCATTTTACAGTGTTGTTTTATTAGGATGCAGAAACATCACTAAGATAGATGAAGTTGGTCTGCGCAATGTAGAATATGTTCTCTTAAACACAAGTTCAAATGCAGCAAATGTACCTATGTGATTATGTGTAGACTTAGGGGGTTCAGATCTGGAAATTCTGCCCACATTTGCTCTCATATTTTGTGATTGTATTTTGTATTTAAAGTTAAACATTAACCTGTGTTTGGAAGCGCTCATTGTTCTCAGCTGGGTGAGGTTAGATCTGAGGGCTGCAGGAAGGGACTAATGAGGCAGACGAGCATCGCTGCTGCTGTCCTCTCCCAGCGCGAGGCTCCGCGGCTGCGCTGCTCCTCAGCAGGCCTGTTCTTCTGCTGTTCTGCAGAGCTGCACGCCACGCTGGAAGCTGTGCGTCAGCGACACAGACAGCGCCTTAGGCTTCGCCGTGGGAGCCATGTTTGTCAAAGACACCTTTGCCGAGGACAGCAAAGCCGTTGTGAGTGTCCGCGCCAGCTGTGCCAGATGTGGGAGCCCGTGCGTGCGTGATCAGCAGCTGTCTGCCTCTGCATCCCTCAGGTTGAAGACATGGTGACCAAAGTGAAATGGGCATTTGAGGACAACCTCAAACACGTCAGCTGGATGGACTCAGAAACCAAACAAGCCGCCAAAGAGAAAGTGAGATCATTTTGGCTCCTGCTTTTGACTGGTTGTGGGGGGGAAACAGCGCCCTCTGGCGTAAGAGCCGAAGTGAGGCAGCGTCTCTCCTGTGCTGGCAGGCGGAGGCCATCTACAACATGGTGGGATATCCAGACTTCATCATGAACGCCACGAACCTCGACAAGGTTTTCGATGATGTAGGTAAATGTGGTTGCCGGCTCTGACGCGCCGCCGTCTCTCCTTTCCTCTGAGCTGACCCCCCTCTGCTCTTCCAGTTTGAGCTGGTGTCGGACCGTTACTTCCAGAACGTCATGCAGTACTACAACTTCTCGGGCCGAGTGACTGCGGACCAGCTGAGGAAACCTCCCTACAAAAACCAGTGAGTGCTGCCTGGGTTGCCAGGAACACTCTGGTCCTGACCCAGCTCCAGCTCCACACACATTCACAAATGCTCTTCAGAAGATGAGTGTGTGCTTGGGTTTCCCACCCACCTGGCAGCACCTCCGCCTGCCAGAGGCTGGAGTAATCCTGAGAAAGAGCTGTGGATTTACAGTCGTTCTCCGTAACTTTGTTGCTTTTATTTTCGTAGGTGGAGCATGACCCCTCCGACTGTGAACGCGTACTACAACCCCACCAAGAACGACATCGTTCTGCCTGCAGGGATCCTTCAGGCTCCCTTCTACAGTCGTTCCTGGCCTGCGTAGGTGTTCAACGCTGCTGCTGCTGCTGTCCCGTCTATCAGAGAGCTCAAATGTAGAGGGAGGGGATCATAAAGCAACAATTCTGGGCAAAAATATATCAAATGTCTTCACAAAATAATAGACCAGGAAGGTTTGATCTATGCTAATGATCAAAGCTTCTCCCCAGCCTATCTCACTACATTTGAACGGAATCACAAGCGTGTTTTTTTTAATCTGATCTTGTTTTGGAAGCTGTAGTTCTGTCGCTGTAACGATGTTTTCACAGAGATTTAACCGTGATACATTCATGCTGCTTTTCAAATCCCAGCCACAAAAAAGGGCAACAACAGGCTTAGAAGTGCAGCTTTGGAAGAATTTTTGAATGTTTATGTTACGTCTAAATGGTTCCTGCCTCCATTTGCATATTTAAAGGACAGACTGAGAATTGTCTTGCATCTGTTGCGTTTCAGTGCTCTTAATTTTGGTGGAATCGGTGTCGTGATGGGGCACGAGCTAACTCACGCCTTCGACGATCAAGGTTTGTGAGAAGCTCTGCTCATTTTAGACAGCAGATAATTGTCTGTAAAGCTGCAGAATCAATAATATGTTCTGCTTTTATCACAGGGAGAGAGTATGACAAGGATGGAAACCTGCGTCTGTGGTGGAAGAATTCATCCGTGGAGGCCTTTAAGAAGCAAACCCAGTGCATGGTGGAGCAGTACGGAAACTACAGCATCAACAAGGAGCCTGTCAACGGAATACACACGTTAGGGGAGAACATAGCCGACAACGGGGGACTCAAGGCTGCCTACAAGGTCTGACATCAGCCCAGGCAGCTCTGAATAGCTCCTGTTTCATGGTTTTTTTGCTGTCGATGACCCAAATAAATGGTGCCGGAAGCGAGGATGTAGATTCTGCTGGCAGGTTTGGACGCCTGCTGCGTGGTCAGGCAGTAAGATCAGGAACTCTTGTCAACGCAAGCAAGATGGCTGCTCTAAAAGCAAGATGGCTGCCCTACAGCGAAGCCTGCATGTGAAACAGGTGCTGGCGTGTAGAGGTGGCAGCCTCTGGCCTGTCCTTCACGTGCACACGTCCTTTCCGTGTGATGAAAGGTCAAGCTCAAAAAGAAATGTGCGTCACGCAAAAGTCAAGCTAGGCTGCAGGAAGTTAACCTGTTGAGAGTGAGGGAACGTGCCCGAGGACCGGTGGCTGCAGCCGCCCGGGTGTGTTGCTCGTGTGACGTAACTGATCAATCTTCTCCTTCAAAGGCTTACGTCAACTGGATTGAAAAGAATGGCGAGGAGGCCCGGCTGCCAGCGCTGGGAATGAGCAACCACCAGCTGTTTTTTGTGGGATTTGCACAGGTTTGTGTGTTGCTTCTCATTTGGCTCTGCACACTGCAGACCAGCCTTTCTACTGCGGTGCTATTAAACGGAATGCTAGGGTGATAGTGCAGGTAAAATGGAAATACACGCACAGGCTTCTCCAGCAGTTATGGGAGAATTTGGTTTTTTGTGATGCTACAACAGTTTGTGCTGAATCAGTCCAGGTTTGAAATCTCCAGGCACGTTTGAATCGAAGCTGTCTACCTGTGCCACGGGCACTGGTGCAAAAAGATGAAGAACTTTTGGTTTTGAACGAAGTAGCTGATGAACTTTCTCTAAAATATCTTCCTGGTTCTAGAAAATGCATAAAAAGTGTTGTTGGTTTTGTTTTTTCCTGACATGTTTACACCCCCTGCAGGTTTGGTGCTCCGCCCGCACACCAGAAAGCTCTCACGAGGGCATCATCACGGATCCTCACAGCCCGTCGAGATTCAGAGTCATCGGCAGCATCTCCAACTCGCGGGAATTCTCCAAGCACTTTGGATGCGGCGCAGATGCTGCCATGAACCCGAGACACAAGTGTGAGCTGTGGTGAGGCCTCGTGGGTGCGGAGCCCTGCGCACTCAACACAAGAGCCGCTGAAAGCCCTTCACACCCTTTTTCATGCTTATCAGATGCCTTGTGAGCGCAAACCTGGGCTGCTCTTTAGTCCAGGAGAGTTTCAGTCTTAACTATGCCATAAAGATTGTTGTTTTTGTTTGTTTTTTTGTACAAACAGCTTTCTCTGACTTAGCTTTAGAACACTGGAAACCAAAAAGAAAAAGTTACAAAGAGTTAAAAATGTAAGTGTTACTTGTTCATCACAATGTGATTGAAAAGACAAATCATTTTTATGAGTCTTCACTG
This sequence comes from Arothron firmamentum, assembly GCA_016586285.1. Classification (NCBI taxonomy): domain Eukaryota; kingdom Metazoa; phylum Chordata; class Actinopteri; order Tetraodontiformes; family Tetraodontidae; genus Arothron; species Arothron firmamentum. The sequence goes on along the minus strand of BJFM01004914.1, from coordinate 7,181 downwards.
TTCTTGGAGATACTGATTTATGTCAAGTGTCTTTTATTTATGTTGCAAAGGTTTATATGAAAGGTAAATAGGAAAACTAGAATGGACATGTCATATGACAGCAATATCTCCTCCACTCACACTGTTTTATTTTGTAGAGATTATCCGTTTAAAAAGAGCCTTGTTGTTGTTTTCCTGTTTAGGTGTCAGAATGATGGCTTTCATTTCATCAAAGGCTTTCAACTGCCTTCCAAATGCAGAATTGTGTCATGTTTTTAAGCGTGATTTTTTTTTTTTTTTTTTTACAAATTATTTTGCATAGTAAAAACAATCTTAAAATATTTGTCTTGTGTCTAAAGTGATTCCACTATTTTATTTATTCCATTTATTTATTGGAGGAATTAACGAAGCGGGGGTGCGAATCCCAAAAGCACCGGTAGGTGTCGCTGCCAACACACGACCAAAGGACTAGTTTCATACCTGGTGTATAAAACTGCACAATAACGGCTTTACACCGTCCGATGTGTAAATAACTGGAATAAATCAAATTAATAAAACTGTATAAGCTCAATAAGACAAAAACAATAACATTAATGATAACTATTCGGGAAAAAAATACATAAAAATAGGTTGTTTAGTGCTCGAGCGTTGATTAGCCGAACGAATCCGTAACCGGCCGAGAATTGCCGAATCATCTGTCCTGCCCGGACTGCTGGTAGCGGCCGCAACGCCATGTTGGCGAAGTCTCTCATCTCTGTGAGGAAAATGATTGAAAACACACTTGTCGAGAAGGAGAGGTAGATCGCCGAGAGGAGGTTGAAGATCGTGGCGATTATTTATTTACAAAGAAGAGAACCGACCCGGATCCACAGAGGTTCCGGACGGCTAGGGAGGCTAAACCTCCCACCATCCCCATGAATAGCACCGCTCATTCGAACAGCGGGTTTCCATGAAAAAAGACATTTGTGTTGCTATTCGAGCTTCGTTATCCCGGTTCGTTAAGGGGATTTGGGGCCTGCTTCAAGAATCTGCTACGCTTGCTACATACATGCAAGCAAGCAAGACGTTTTTGTATCGGTATTTATTAGGATATTGCTTTTTAATTGTTGATTTTCTGCGATGAGCTTGCCACCGAAAGTGGTCCCCAAAGCCACCGCTGTCGCAGTCAGTGGACCTGGAAGTGGCTCCTCTCCGTCGACCCAACTGCGGTCAACCCTGACCTCCGTGTCTCTGTCGCCGGGAGTCCCAACAGCTCAGCCTGGCGCTGTACCTCCACCGCAGTATCCTTTGACCTGGGTAACAGTCCTTGTGTTCTGTGCTCTGCCGCCACGTTGCTAACAAGCATTATTGTTTTATTTTTTAATTGGTGATCATTTTGATTTGATGGTTTCCTTTAGAGCAGCTAGGAGGGGAGGGGACAATTAGCTAGCTAACTAAGCTAGCATTAGCTTATCAAGCCGGTTGTCAAAGCTAATAGAGATACCTGCTCTATTTTCAGTAATTCTCTTTTATGCTCTCCACTGTGCTTGCGCATATTATGAAATATGGTTTCCATTTTAGAAAACCTGTGTGTTATAATGATGTTATTGACATTGTCCTGAAACTCAGCCCTTTTACCGGCAAGCTAAATGCTTTCTGCGTTGGTTACCGGCTTTGTTCGCTTATCTTTGGGGGCTAGCAAGGTGTATTAGCCTCGGTGCTGGACCAGTTAACTCTCCTACAAGTAGCTTACGTGATTCCCAAGTACAGAGATCCGTGTGTGAAACGTCAAAGTGCACTATGCGACACCCATTTCAAGGCGAAGACCTATGCCTAATGATAGGACCGATGGGGGGGACAATACCTGGCTCAGACTGGGAATTGCGCCCTTCTTTCCACAGAGCAGCAGTTAGCTCCTGGATGGGCCAGCAGTGGGGCAGGCCTGTCGGCATGACAGCCCGTGGAAATCAGCTTCCATAAAGTCACTCTTTTTCCTGACCTTTTTGTCGTAGTTTGCACGGCCACTGCCAACAAATAAAGTTGTCTGAATTTGGTTTATGGACATTAAACTTATTTTTTTTTTTGGCTGCGCTAGAAATGCAAATGGGAAATGCAACATTTTGGCGTGTAATTTTTATTTTATTTTATTTATCTATTTGCACTGTCACTGTCCCAGAATGCAGCTTCCCTGTGGGCCAACACTGACACCAGTGGGTGATTGTAGCCCACTTTAGAGGGCTGAAGTCACCATCTCGGGCAGTGACAGCACGGTGGCAGCACCAGGCTCACTGTTGTTGTGGCTTAGCTGTAGGGTTTCATTTCTCTTCCTCCTTTCCTGCAACCTCAGCATGTGTTTCTCACATGTAAAAGCGTTAAGCAGATGTGGACTGCAGGTGGAAAATGACGCTGTCCTCTGGACTCGCTGGTTTTTGGGATTCTGCCTTTCGTAGATCGTCTTTTAGGCTGTCGTTGTCCCGCTTTGACTTGTCGCTTTTGAAATAACATTTAAGTCACCTACGCGTCTGTCAGCTGGACAGCTCAGTTCTTCATTTAGTGCACCTTTGACGTAATTGCCACACCTTTAGCAGTTTGGACTCTTGCGTTGGCCCTTTTGTCATTCCAGGTGTTCACTTTCACTTTCATTTTCCCCGATGGAGAAGGACAGAGCTGTTGTGTAACACATGCACTCCATTTAAAATGACAAACACATAAAAATACAGGCCAGTAAAGAACTCCTGTTACTTTCGATCTTGAGAAGCTAAAAATAATGAAAGATAAGGATGATTGTGGGGTCTTTATTTAATTTATATAGCTCACAATCTGAGTGAAGCATTCTTCACCTGCATAACGGACCCATGGTATTTGATACTTGAGGTTGTTATTTTTATGTTTTTGTTTAAGATAGAAAAAAACTCTTAAATAAAGCTGTGCAGAAGGCTTTACATCATGCCCCAAGGAAATAAGTCAAATTACTGTGACTGCGGTTGTGCCTGAGCAAACACATTTGTACCTGAGCGATTAGTCCGTGCGCAGCCTATGTCGCTCAGACTCCTGCAAATGTTCATTTACTTGTGGACTTAGTCTGTTCTCTCTGGAACTGGTTGACAAGTCAGAGAATATGGAGGCATGTGGCCTAGGTGTGACACTAATAACTTGATTGAGCAGCTTCGCGGCGTCTTGGCAGCTAGCTAGCAACGACCGCTGGAGTTTTGAGCCACAGTTTATCAGTTTGGTTCCTGCTTGTCAGTGAAACGTTGTATTTTTTTACCCTGTGGGACTCCTGTCAGGGTCCAGGTTGAACAGCCGGTAACGTGTGGCCAGAGTGCGCCCATGTTGGCGTAGCCCAGAGACCCCAGGACTCAACCTGCTTATTTCCTCCTTCCCACACCGGATAAATATTTGGGCTGGAACTGTAGACCTGACAGAATTAATTTTTTTGTGGTGTGTATCTGGTTGCCGGAGAAACGTGCTGCACTCGTTGCACAATAGCAGCGCTGCTTAGCATTCTGAGAGGGAGGCCAAGGTGGCGCTTCCCACCATCTGCCAACAAAGGCCCAGGTCACCCAGCCTGCCTCTGCCCTCCTTTATTCCCTTCCATCCCCCCATCGTTCACCTCGCCCCAGTGCAGAGCCAGCTGAGGAGCCAGCGCTCGGCTCCCCCGTCCCCCAGGCGCTCCTCAAAGCTTCCGTCTCAGACCTCTGTCCTTTCGTTGGGCCGGTCAGAGGCCGGCTACTGGAGTGCTTATTGCTCACCATTGATTGGTTTTAGAAATCTCATTTCCAAGTCAGACGTGCACTTTTTGGCAGACGTGGCGTGTGTAAGGTGTGTGTTCAGCTGGCAGGTTCCCCATCACAATAGCGCTGTGTTTTGGGACAGGTGTGCTCCGGCTGCCTCAGAACATATTCCCACGATCACACTGACGCTGCTGTTATAAATAAACTGCTGCGTTATGAGCAGCACACACGACTCTTCTTTCCAGAGAGGGCGGGACGTGTTGAAGGAGATATTCTGCACACCCTGCCCCTGCACTTGAGCAAACCTAGAGCCACGCTTACACAATAGTCCTCTTTCTTTTCGTCCCGATAAGCTCCCGGAGACCGCGGGGCTTCTTCTGAGATATCAGTGGCACTTAAATGAAGCCTGACATCTTCTCTGGTATCTGCTTGTTGATATTGAAGTTGACACATGAGGTCGGTCCAGTCTCATAAGTACGTTTTAGGGCCGAGTAGATGAATAAAGTGCTCCGCTTAAACATCATTTTGGTGTCCTGCTAAAGTTCCAGTGTATAGTGTAGGGTTTTTCCATCTCTTTCTAATCTCAGGATGTCCAAAATTACACAATTGGAATCATTTTCCTCCTAGTCATTTGTTTAAATTGTGGAATGGTTAAAAATAAACCAAGAAACACTGATTTTTAAGCGGGCAGCTGCTGTTGTTCTTGCGCTTGTTGGACTGCGTTCTTGCGGTCCTGGCAGACCCTCACCCTTTTTAAATGAGGCTGAGGTGCTCATCTCACCTGAATAAAGCGCTTTCACCTTTTTGTGTGAGTCTGGGAGGTTGCAGAACGTCTGTTTCTGCTCTGCAAATCTCTCAGCAGCTGACAAGCGTGAACACCCACGCGTGCACCAAAGCGCGCTGGGGGACATCTCTCTGGGACACTCTTCCTGGAGACCTGTCTGTGGGCCGTTTGCTTGACCAAGCAGTGAAAACGTGCTAAAGCCTGTCAGCAGATTACCAGGCGGCAGGCTTGAGTAGCGCTACGTCAGGCTGGTTCTGCTGGTGTGTGTGTTTCACCCACCGGTCTCACGCCGCTGTAGTGTAACTTCAAGACTGCGTCCAGTCTGGAAACATGTCTTTGTCCAGCAGCATAGATGAAGACTAAAGCTGTGTTTGGATCCCTCCGTCAACAGCAGGACTGTCCCGGGGAGTCCAGGCACTGGCCCGCAACCGTGGAGGAACCTGGACTACTCTTTAAATGGTTGCAGGATGGATTTGGCCTAGTCTGACAGTGACGGTGTGTGTGTGGGTGTGGGTGTGGGTGTGTGGGTGTGGGTGTGGCGTGTCGCATTTAGAATCTTACTTTTGTGTATTTCCTGCAGAGATTTGACTTTCTGAGTAAAGACCTGTTTGATTTCAGCCTTGCGTGTGCTAAGTCCTACTTGTCCAGTAAAACCAGTTCAGGGTTCTAGGTTTTGCTTTCAGATGGAGGTAGGACGTCAGCCAGCTGCCTGAGCTCTTCAGACCAGAGCGTCTTTGTTCTGTGATTAATCCCAGCGTCTGTGAACTATTGCGTATCGTTTAATCCCATGTTTCAGAGTCCATGAATAAAGTTTGAGCGAAGCCGCGCCCGCTGACCCGCCGGCGGCGCTCTGACTGGCTGCAGAGAGGAGGGTCTCAGCTGCCCCGACATGGCTCCCACTCCTGATGGAGTTGCTAGTGGTAGTGGCTTCTGGATCTGTCTGCACCGTCGCCTCGGCTTCAGAGGTCCGGTTCACCGTTTCTCTTGTGCGCCTGCAGAAGGCACATTGTGTTCTCTTCAGTGCGGTATTATGGGCTGGGGGGAGCAGTTGGAGGAGTCAAACTGTTCAAGCTGTTGGGCTGAGGAGAGGCCTGCGGATGTCGCCGACAACGTTGCATAAGTAGCACAGGCAGAATCAATTAGTGCCATGTTTGTGAGGGGAGGCGGAGCGGATGGGTGCGTTTACACCATCACACCGAGGCTGCTCAGAACCCTCCTTAACATGAATTCTCCCAGAATCCCACGAGTCCAGCCATCCCTGGATGAGCGGCTCTTCCCCACGCAGCCTGGAGTGGCTGCGGTCTACAGCGTGAGTGACCGCACATCCACCCTTCCTGTCACTGTAAACGGCTCACATTTGGACACGCTGAAACCATTTGGTCATTCGTTCTTTTGGTTAACAATAAAAACGGTCTTAACAGAAGCAGGATGGAGCAAATAAAGTCTTCACTGACTCAGGACATGCTAGCATCATCTGCACACTTGCTGCCTGTGAGAGGATGATGGAGCTTTGCTTGGTGGTTTTAATGGAGCTAGGCTGTGGGAATGATAGAGATGGACAGCTGTTAAATACCAACACACACACACACACACACCTGCTCCTAGATTCACCACTTAAAGAACACACCATCTGTTTTAAAATGGGACGCCCTGAAGCTCATCAAGCATCCAGCAAAATGCACCTTTTTATGATGAAAATGAGCAGCCAGATTCTACCAAAAGCAAGCGTGTTAACAAATAAAACCCTAAAGAGCCCTCAGATCCCCCCCCCCCCCCCCCC
>BJFM01004913.1:24132-37342 GCA_016586285.1 Arothron firmamentum | reverse complement strand
CGACCAAGACAAGATGTAAACAACATGTGGTTGCCACGGTGATGCTGGTTCTGGCGCAATATGATGACGTCAGACTCAGATTCATAGTTGTTTTATGCAACTTTGTGGATAAAATAAATAATTGACGGTGATGGTGAATATGAAAAATGATCAAGATTGATAAATATTGTCATATTTGCGACTGACCTGGTATGAAGATAATCACTAGATCTCTACTTCCTCCACAGTTCAAAGCCCAAAGGTCACATGTATGAGCATAAACGTGCACAGAGTGAGTGAGGCTATGAGCGACGCTCAGACTGTCTCAGCGCTCTCGCTCCAGTCCAGGAGGGCCGGATTCAAGCCGGGTTTTCTATCCTCCAGGGAGAGAACGCGCTCACCCGCTTGGTAGGACACAAAACCCGGCCTGACTCTGGCCCTGGAGGACTGGATCTGCGCGCCCCGGTGCCACTCCTCCCTCCGTGAATGGGAGGGTCCTTGCGGCCTCGTGCCAGCGTGACTCCTCACCTTGTCCCCAGCAGGTGTCACCCAGTAGAACTGGGGGGCGGGGTCGGCGTCGGCCCAGCACTCCAGCGTGAGCGGCTGCCCGGCGCTGACGTTGGTGGCAGGCGGGAAGGAAAAAGTGGAGATCTGAGGCAGGCAGCTGTCCGTGGCGGCCCCGCCCCACCCAGCCGCCACCACCTCCCGCAGCTCTCGGCCGGCCAGCTGACGGGGGGAGGAGCAGAGGGTGGCGGCAGACTCCAGCACCTTCAGGCGCGAGCGGTTGCCCAGGTGGGGTCCCCAGGAGGAGCAGCAGTCGCAGCGCAGAGGGTTGGAGTGCAAGGACACCTCCTCCAGGGAGGGCAGGGAGGAGAAGACGGCTCCGGAGAGGAGGCCCAGTTGGTTGTTGTGGAGGAGGAGAGTCCGCAGGGACGGCAGGTGTCTGGGCGGAGACGGGCAGAAGGCGGGAAAAGACACGTTAATCCGTCCAAGAGTGGAACAGAATTCTTCTAGAGACAGGACGCCAGACACCTGAAGGCCTGTGGGTGGATGTGGGACAGCTGCGGGTTGTTGGTGAGCTCCAGTTTGACGATGCCCGGAAGGTTCTGGAACGCTAGGCGCTCCACAACCAGAAGGTCCTCCATGTTGTTGAGACTGGGGACAGAAGACATCCGGAGTTACAGGTGGACCCGACGAGCTCTGCTCTCGCTCTCTGGACAGGTGGTGGTGTTGTGAGGCTGATGTGGTTGCTACGCAGTCCCACTGCTGGACCCTGCAGCTGGGTTGATGTCCCCCACCGGAATTTAAACCTCCATACCTGAGCTCCTCCAGGTGCTGAAAGTTCTGAAAATCTCCCTGCTGGATTCGGCCGATCGGGTTCCGGTTTAGATCCAGAAACTTGAGGTTGGGGAGGGCCTTGAGGGCGTCCCGAGGAACAGACCTGTCACGGGACACATCACCCAGTAAGTCAGTGGGGGGGGCAAACTGAGGCCCGGGGGCCACATGTGGCCCGGTGAACTATTTAATCCGGCCCGCAGAGCCTCACAATCGTTCAGACCCCCCCTCCACCTAGCATGCTAACATGTCCCCTCAAGAAGGTGGGGCCAAACATCATGTGGAGCTTCATCATTCATCTCTAGTTGGACCAGTTTAGAGAAGAGCCGCACCTGAGCCGGTTGTCGTAGAAGGACAGACTCTCCAGGTAGTCGAGGCCGTGGAAGACCGCCGAGGGCACGGAGCCCAGTCCCATCCCGGCCAGCACCAGGCTGTGGAGTCCAGAAAGGGGCAGGAAGTTCCTGTCCTCCAGGCCCAGGATGGGGTTCTCCCCAATCATCAGGATCTCCAGGGATGGCAGGGACTCAAACCACCGACTGTTAATGGCTGCTAGCCTGTTGGAGTTGAGATGGAGCCTGCAGACGGAAGGAGAGAGGGGAAGCGAAGCTTTGAAACGGACGGAGAAGGTGTAGCAGACAAATATGGAGGCTGACGTCCCCAGAAGGGGAGAGTTAACGTCAAGGAGAGCTAACCGGGATGATGGCCGCTCACTTCTTCTCTTAGCGGTCAAGCTAACTGGTAAAAAAACCCAGAAAGAAGCAAGTCGGGAGTTACCGCAGCAGGTTGGAGAGCCCAGCGAAGGCCCTGGGGCCAATGGAGGAGATCCTGTTGTGGTTGATGTAGAGCTCCTCCAGACAGGTCAGGTTGGTCAGACCAAAGTCCTCCAGCTCCTCGATGTGGTTCTCCTCCAGGTACAGAGTCACCAGGCGGCTCAGGGACGACAGGGCCAGGGAGCCGAGCTGGGCGGGGACAGGAAGAGCTCAGGCTGGGTTGTTACCGGGGCCCCCGGTGGCACCTGAGTACCTGTGTGAAGTGGTTCTGGGAGAGGTCCAGCTCCGTCAGGTTCCTGAGGCTCTGGAGCTCAGCGGTGATGGAGGAGATGTTGTTGCTCTGCAGCAGCAGCACCTGAAGCACAGTTTCACAACATGATGAGGAGCAACGAGACAAAAGGAGAAAGTCCTGCATATAGCGTAGCATGGCGGAGGGGGGGTGGGGGGCAGTTATTCAGCCTGAAGGGCCACGTTGGGTTTTAGATCAGAGGTTTGCTAAAAATCCTGCTGGATGGACGATTGGCTGAGAAAATATGTTGAAGAGGCTGTAAACTGGTGCAGCTAGAGGTGGATGATGAAGCTCCAGATGATGTTTGGCCCCACCTTCTTGAGGGGACATGCTAGCATGCTAGGTGAAGGGGGGGTCTGGACCTTTTTCTAAGCAATCAAGCTGACAACCCTCTTCAGAAACGATTGTGAGGCCGGATTAAATAGTTCAGTGGGCCACATGTGGCCCCCGGGCCTCAGTTTGCCCCCCTCTGATGTACACGTTTAAAAGTCATCGTTGTTAATCGATAATCCATGAATGCTGTCGGCAGCAAACAGAACCAGCTGCTGCTGACACTGAATTAGTGTTGAGATCCAGTGTCAGAGGCGCTGGAGTTCAAAGGTCAAAAGGCCAACATAAAAGGGATTGTTCTGTCATGCGGTACCTGCGTGTCAGATGAAATGTTGCCGGGTACTCTCTGAAGGCGGAGCTCGTTACAGTCGACTGTTCTGGCTTGATGGTACACAGACTGTGGTGTGTACCAGGGCCGCGTCTCACACACACACTGCAGAGGACAGGTGCTAGCTGCAGCACAGAACACACACACACACACACACCGCACTCAGCCACGCGTCTCTGTCACGGCAGCGTTAGCATCGATCTGCGGCGCGCCCTAATGTGGCTGTTTTCATTTACCCTCACTGGCCCCGCCCACGCCAGCGCACGCCAGCAGCGCCCCCAGGGCGAGGAGGAAGGCAACTACAGAGTCCATGATGCACTGGGAGCGACGGTTCTGGAGTCTTCGGTCACAAGGTCCAACAGCATCAAAGATCTGTCACAGACGGGCAGACAGACAGTGATCAGAAGTGACTCTGACTGGGCTCGAACCTGTAAATCCATCGCTGCAAATTAAAGAAACGATGCGAGCAAAAAGCTGAGGAGGAGACAGCAAAGAAGAAGAAGAAGAACTCAGGAGGAAGTGAGCGGAAAGGTTCATTTTCGATGTCGCTTCGTGTGCGTATCAGTGTGTTACGTAGCCGCTGGTTTCATAAGCAGAACTGGAGGCTGCTGTGTTGTGTTGTGTTGTGTTGTGTTGTGTTGTGTTGTGTTGTGTTGTGTTGTGTTGTGTTGTGTTGTGTTGTGTTGTGTTGTGTTGTGTTGTGTTGTGTTGTGTTTTTGGCTTCAGGAGAATCGAGTTCAATTCACTCAAACATACATCAAAGCACAGAAACAATGACGGCTGCTCAGCTCCTCCGACAGCTTCTTACTGTTGTTATTGTTGTTGTTTTCGTCCTCCATAATGTGCTGACATGAGTCGAAGGCGTGGCCAACAGTCAGGTGGATGGAGTGATGTTGGAGGGGAGGGCAGGAACGCCTGAGAACGCACCTGAAGGTCAGAGTCAGTCCTCAACTTTAGCGTCTCTGCTCGGCCATTTACCAGCTCAGGAACCTCCCAACCTCCATCTGGTGGAGGAGGATATTCCAAAAATACACCTAATCTAGTCGGCTACTCATGCCTGGAAAAAAGAAAGAAACTCTCTTCATCAGGTTAGTTATTCTCTTTGTGAGAATCTTAACAGCTGTCAGTAAACAGGCCTGAGCAGCAATGTGGAATGTTTTGCACTGTGCTGCTTTAATATTATTATTAAGTTATTCAGCCTGAAGGGCCACGTTGGGTTTAGATGTTGATGAAGGGGCCGGTCAGGTGGTGCAGGAAGCTAACCCCCCCCAGTGAGGATCAGAGGTTAGCTAAAGATCCTGCTGGATGGACGATTGACTGAGAAAATATGTTGAAGAGGCTGTAAACTGGTGCAACTGGAGATGATGATGAAGCTCCAGATGATGTTTGGCCCCACCTTCTTGAGAGGACATGTTAGCATGCTAGGTGGAGGGGGGGTCTGGACCTTTTTCTAACCCATCAAGCTGACATCTGATGCTGATCAAGCTTCATTTGGCTTTTGGAGGAATGACTGTGAGGCTCTGCGGGCCGGATTAAATAGTTCAGCGGGCCACATGTGGCCCCCGGGCCTCAGTTTGCCCAACCTCTGGCCATTTTGTTCCTTTTTACGTACGTCTCTGAGTAAAGAAAACTGAACTCGTTTCTCCTCTCGTGAGTGGTCTGAGGACAGCTAACAACACAACACAACTCCCTCCACTTCTACGTACGAAACCAGGAGCTACGTAACACACCACATTAAAAACCAACCCTTTCACTTCCTTCCAGGTGAGTTCTTCTTCTTCTTCTTCTTCTTCTCTGGCTGTCTCCTCCACTCACAACAGGCACGTCACGTCCGTTATGGCTTTTGGCATCGTTTCAAAGTATCTGAAGGTTCAGGAGCCTGGTTATTACGACGCGAGCGCTTGTTACCGTCTGACCTACTTTGGCTCGTCTTCACACAGTTTCACAGCAGAACTGTCAGACTTGCGGCGAACGAGGGGAAGAAGAGAGGAGGAGAGGAGAGCTGGAGCGGAGATGATGTAAAGTGGAGCTAGGGGGGTGAGATAGAGAGAGGTGAGGGAGGAGAGAGATGGAGAGGAGGCAAAACAGTAGAAGAGACAGAAGATGGGCCAGAGGGGGAAGCAAGGGAGGCGAGAAGGGATGGAGAAAGAGAGCAGGAGAAGGCTAGGAGGACGAGGGATGAGATGGGGAAACCGGGAGGAGGAGAGGAAAGGAGGGAAGGTGTAAATGAGGAGTGAGCTAAGGCGGCGGTCCCCAAAGAAATAACTCTGTTTTATTTATAATCTGAAACTTAATAATGCTTTATTTTGAAAAATCACCTGATTCTCTTTGTTCCGTCCACCTATGGCTCACTGTTGATTATCTTTAGGAAACAGCAGCGTTTCCCTGCTGGTCATAGGTTCTTTTGCTGTGTTTATCCGCCACAAATCAAACCCTGAAACCACTGCAAAAGAAGAGGGAAGAAGCAAGAACTTTAGAGAAGTCCGAAGAAAAGAGGAGGGAGAAGAGGAGAACAAAGCCCAGACAACAGGACAGAGGCTGCAGGACGGATGGTCTGCAGGGAGGAACGTGTGTTTTCAAGCTCCGATCACGTGATCTTGGACGGTAACACACACAACTCAAGCAAGACTGATGGAGAGTCTTCACAGGAAAACAGCCAGCAAAGCTGAATGTGTGAAGAAAACAGGCAGCGAAAAACTGAGATCACACACACACACACACACACACACACACACACACACGTGGGGTCGGCTGGGTCAAAGTTAGGAGGACAAACAAAGTTTGTCCAGCTAGTCAAGGCTAAGAGCTCTCCAGCGCTTTAATGGAGCCTGTATCCAAACTAGGCCGGTGTGGACGTTTACCTGACAACGAGCGCATGTGAAGGCTTAAAGAAGCCGCCTTCTAGGTGCTCACACATGAGCGTTTGCTCTGCTAGGCTAGGCTGCTGATGAACTCCACCTTCTGCGTGTTGGGATGCATTTTCCCATAAAGTAAACACTAAATAATTTAAGAGCAATGATGCTGCTGAACAGGTTAAGTCCGCGCTGCTCTTTAAGGCGCGCTCACCTGACGTCATTGTCATAATACTGGAACTTTAATTTAAAAAAAAAAACAAAATAAATGTATTTTCAGATCATATTTACGGACATCAGCAGCCGGCGTTGCTCCCAAGCGTCCTGGGGGGATGCTGGGGGGATGCTGGAGGGATGCTGGGGGGATGCTGGGGGGATGCTGGAGGGATGCGGAGCGTCGGCAGCCCGGTTGGAGGACGCGATCCGCACCGTCTTCCGGTTCCTGCTCCTCCCGCGAGGCGGACGGGTCTCGAGCCGCCGCAGCAGCAGCAGCAGCACGAGCGCCAGACAGCGACTCTCCGGCGGAAGTTGGGCCTTTTCCGGGTTTTGCTGAATGGAAGTGTAATAAAATGAATCCTGCAGCAGCTTTTGTTTAAAAGCATCTCTCCCTCCCTCTCTCTCTCCCTCCCTCTCTCTCCTGTTGGGTCCCCAGCAGCTGACTCCGGCTCGGCCAATAGGATTTAAGGGCGGACGACGGCGCGATCGCAGCTCGGATGCTGCGCGCGCGCGGGGGTGGGGGGGGGGAGCGCTAACATGACGTAATGCTCCAGATTCCCCGAATGACTCGGCCTCCATCCCCTCCATCATGTCTGACTTTCACGGATCTCCTCATTTCCAGCACGAGCTCTGTCAGCGTTGCTCATCTGAACTGAAGCACAAACAAAACCAACAACCTGAAGCAGTTATTTTATCAGAGTTTAACTGGTTCTTATCAAGGTGTTTGACCCTAATTTCATTTTGATAGATGCGCGCGCGCGCGTGTGTGTTCCTGTACTAGTTACATAATCCTGAGTCCCAAAGTCTGCATTCTGCTTGCAAATTGAGGACATTTTTAAGGGCGTGTGGACATTTCTGCTGCTCCTCACAAACGGGACGCGATGGTTTAGGTCCAGGTCAAGAGCTGGATAACTGTCTATAAAGTCCTCATACAGATCCAAGTACAAGGATGTGTGTGTGTGTGTGTGTGTGTGCAGCATGCAGTAAATAGATGATTGGGTTGCGCTCTGGGATGACTAACCTTGATGGCTTACTGGCAGGAATAGTGTGATGTCACGCTGTGAAAACGGTGATGTTTCTTATGGGAAACGTGTCCTCTCTGTCCCTGTCTCTGTCTCTGAAGGGACGTTTCTAGGACCAGCTCTTCTCTGCAGCAGCCAGGAGAGAGGAGCTCTGGGGTGACCAGGCGTCCTGAGCCAGGCAGCTCCCATCACGACGTTGACGGAACCGGCTGCAGAGCTCCGGCACCGGAGGCAGCCAAGGAACCGGGGGGGGGGCCGACCGACGGTGTGGTGTCCACGCAGACGCTCTGAGGACAGTCTGTCCAGCAGGTTCCTCCACGGCAGCCACAAACTTAAAAATACTCAAAGGAAACCGGATCATTGACACTTTTCTTTGATTTTTAGATCAAACACTCAGACTTCAAAGAGCTGAGGCCTTAAAAAACGCTGGTTTCTGCCTCTAATTGAAATTAGAACTGGAAAGAACAGAAAAGGCGAAATTCGCAGCCAAATCCATCAGCGTTGCCAGCGTTCAGTGGGAAAACGGGGATACTCCGCGAAATCTGGAGCGGCATCGGCGTCAGGGAGTTCCTGTTGCCACGGGAACGTGAACGCCGAAGGCGGTGATCACTCAGACGAGGCTGTGCAGAATAAAATAGATTTATTACTCGCCTCCATATCTACAAAAACAAGGAAACATCTGTGGAACATGTTTCACAAACCAACTCGAGCCCATAAAAACGTGTCAGTTCCCCCAGGCCAAGGGCAAACCAAGGACAGCAGGCCCCGCCCCCTAAATTCCTCCGACAAAGCCGAGGTGGGGGGGCGCACGGGCGACATGTCAGGCCTTCAAAGACAGAACGATAGACGCAGGCGATGGTTATATTCAGGTTACATTTATGTACAGGGAGGCCTCCACCTGCGGGAGGGCGTGGTCTGCAGACGCTGCGGCCGCACCTTTGAACAGGCGCGGTCGCAAAAAACGTCCATTAAAGAAACGTTTCCCAGCGGCCTGGAGATCCGAGAAGGAAACGGTTGAGTTCAGGCCGTCTGCATAGATGAGGAAACGTCAAAAACCAGAGCTCCCAAACCGTCCCGGCTGGTTTAGCAAACGTGCGCTAAAACCTCCGGGATTGGTCGAGCAACGCCCCGCCGGAGATGCATCATCTGGGCCTGCTGGGAAAGGTTTCCCAGCAGCAGCTGAGTCAGCGAACCCGCGTCCTCCTGGAGAAGAGACGGTTCACACGGTAACCGGATCTCCTTCAGCCTTCTGATCATCCAGGACAGGGGAGGGCAATTATTCAGCCTGAAGGGCCACGTTGGGTTCTAGACCTTGATGAAGGGGCCGGCCAGGTGCTGCAGGAAACTAACCCCCCCAATGAGGATCAGAGGTTAGCTAAAAATCGACAACCCTCTTCATTTGGCTTTTGGAGAAAATTTTTCGAAGCTCTGCGGGCCGGATTAAATAGTTCATCGGACCACTTGTGGCCCCCGGGCCTCAGTTTGCCCCCCTCTGGTCTAGGACGAGCAGAAACGAAAAGACTGGTTTTGAAATCCTGGACAGGCCGCCGGGCGCATGTCCACAAAAAAGAGCATTCTGAAATCAACACACCCAAAACAAGGTTGAACTGTACAGAAGAGAAGAAGGACCCCCCCCCCCGATTTTAAGCGATTAGCCCGTGTTTGTTTGCCAAGCTGTGGTTCTCGTAAACCTCAACATTCAAGCGTTTCAAGAGAATCTGGAAAATAATTTTGGCGGTTTTCTACAATCTGAAGGTAGGACCTCGGAGATCCTTTATTTACACGGTACAAAAAGGGGTGCCTGGACGTTACCCAGAATTCACTGCATCAGGATACGTAAGAACATTCGTTATGTGCTGCTGGTGAGAGAAATGTAACTTTACATTAAGGATGTCCGAGTCTTGGTGGGAAATGGCTTTGTTGTCTCACTGTAATCACCAGCTGCACCGAGGAACCCCCCCGTCTTCTGAATCCCTTTCAGAAATCTCTTAAGGCTCCGTAAAACGTCGGCACAGTAAAAACACGCCGCCGCCGCCGCCGGTAGAAAAATAGTCATGCTGTAAAAGGGAGCGGTCGGAGACGCTGGCTCGGCACCGCAGTTGTGCACGTGACGGCCGGGGCCGGGGACAATCCACCGGGAACCGATCTGAGGCCGAAAGGCTCAGGATGAAGGGGCCGGTCACCTGACCAGCCTTCACAAGGTCATGCAGAGAACAAAACAGCTTGACAGGATAAAAGATAGAACTGGTTTCAGGTCCAACTTAATCGAGTCAGTCCGCCACCGTTTTGTGATTATGGGCCTTTTCTGATGGTTAGCATCACAACTTCTACTAACTTCTACTTGAAAATAACAAAATTTATACGATTAAGAGTAAACGAACACGTCCGCTGAGGCGGCGGTAGGCTAGGTCTACCGCTAACCTCGCAAGTTAGGGAGGATATTGGTCTTTTCGTGGTTAAGAGACGAGGTCGAGCCCCAGCGGAAGAGTTCAGCTTGGCTCGGGTCCTGGGCGTCACGCACAGAAGCACAACGAGACGTCAGCACGAGGGCGTTTGCACCAGCAACCTGCAGGTTGGCAACAGTCGAGGAGGTAAGGTTAACGTGGCTGCAGCGGGGCTCCGCGAGCTAAGATGCCGCAATGACAACAACAACAACAACAACAGTCTGTTTCTCCAAAAGAACCACAGAAAAGAGTGTGTTCTGCTGGAGGCTAGGCTAGGCGTTAGCCACAGCAGCGTCAGGTCAGCCCCCAGGGACCCGGACGCCGCTGAACCAACGCCTGAAAGGGCCAGGAAATCCCGCCGTGCAGGAGCGGATTGGCGGCTGAAGGCCAGAACGACGAGAAGCCGCCGCTGGTTTGACACCGAGGCTGCGAGAACACCTTCTGGAATGACAAAAAACCTTCACCTGGGCTCCCTGGGAGGTGGAGAAGATTGCCACGAGCCCCTCGAAGCCCTCCAAAAGATCAACTCCTCTGGATGATTGAACACAAAATCTTGCTCAAGTCGTTTGAACAGTTCTAAGAAAATACACATTTGGGTTGGACAAGTCTGCATAAACCTGAACCAGACGATCCAGGTCTTTTCTCTTCTAATCCTTTGCTTTGAAAAAGTCTTTCAACAGGGATGAGCAGGTCAATGTCAATGTCTTCCGTCCTCCGGCAAGAACCCAAAACAGATGCGTCCAGCTTGTTCTGTTTAGTGTCTTAAAACTGAAAACAGGTTCAAAGTTTCAGCTCAAGACCCTCAAAAGTACAAACAGAATCGTTTCCCTTCAGGAGAAGCTTCAGTTTCCCATCCGGCCTCGTCAGGTTCCGAGGGGACGAAGCTCTCTGGACGCCCGTCCAGCTGCAAGTGTCCTTCTGACAGGCAGCAACCCAAACTGGAGGACGGCTGGTTTCCAGTGGAGGTCTGCACAAGCCCAACCCTCCGCCATCTTCTGGGGGGTCGGCCTGGGCGCTTTCGGACGAGCCGTGTAAGGCAGCGCTGGAGCTCAGGGCTTCTGCGGACCCGGGGACAGAACCACAGGCGTGGACAGGCCGTCCACACTCAGAGCTGGGATGTGAATCTGATTACTGCCGTTGGTGGGGAACTGAGGAGCGACAGACACAGGCGTCAAGTTATCATCTGCTCAGATCACACACACACACACACACACACACACACACACACACACACACACACACACACACACAGAATTCTAAAATCAACTCCGTGCCCGACGCTAACCCATAGCATTAGCCCCAACCTGGATCTGAACCTTAGAACCAGGTCAACCCTCCGACAGCCCTTCGTGGTTGTGAGGACCAGCTAAAGTGTCCTCACTTTGCAGGTTAAATTCACATTTTTGTTCCCGCAGTGTAGCATGTCCAAGAACACACAGATAGAGAGCTTTAACGTATGTATACTATACTGTACACTAACTGAGCCTAAGCCAGAGGGGGGCAAACTGAAGCCCGGGGGCCACATGTGGCCCGCTGAACTATTTAAGCCGGCCCTCAGAGCCTCACAATCATTCCTCCAAAAGCCAAATGAAGAGGGTTGTCAACGTGATTGGTTAGAAAAAGGTCCAGACCCCCCCTTCACCTAGCATGCTAACATGTCCTCTCAAGAAGGTGGGGCCAGACATCATCTGGAGCTTTATCATCATCTCTAGTTGGACCAGTTTACAGCCTCTTCAACATATTTTCTCAGTCAATCGACCATCCAGCAGGATGTTTAGCTAACCTCTGATCCTCACTGGGGGGGTTAGCTTCCTGCACCACCTGACCGGCCCCTTCATCAAGATCTACACCCCAACGTGGCCCTTCAGGCTAAATAACTGGCCAGCCCTGGCCTAAGCAATAGATAAATAAAACTTCAGCTTTTCTGGATGTTTGCTAGCAGCCATTTTTCTTTATGCACGTCTGGATGACAAGTCTGGAGGTAGTGCACGTGCAAATGTCTGCATGCCTTGAATTCCAGGCTCCCAGCAGTCTCTGTTGTGGTGAACCCTGCATGAAATGTGCGTGTGGGACGGTGTGATGGAACATTAACCAGCTGGAGCCCTGGTTTTAGCTGGCCACAGCCAGTTTAAGCCGGTTTAAGCTGGTTTGTCTCTGCGTCAGAGGTGGTCATCACGTCCAGGCGGCGGGGACGCTCTTCAGGAGGACGCGTTTGCCCGAACGACGGCGGTTTAAAGAACTGAAGCGACATTCCCCCCGCCGGTGTGTCAGGGTTACCTGAAAGGAGAGCTTGGCCGGGGAGCGCGGCGCGATGGGGCTCAGCGTGCTCCAGAAGTGGATCGTCGAGGGAAGAGCACTTGGAGTCAACAAGACTGGAGTCTGCAGCCCCACAAACAGAAAAAAGACAGTAAAAAAAAAAAGGGGAGAAGACATTAAAGTAATTAAGATGGCTGCCCTGCCCACATTAGCCACATCACTAGCTAGCGACATGTCTGAGGCCTTTCTTCTTTTAATGATGCTCATTTTTATAAGAGGCTATAAAGATGTGATTACAGCATCATTCTGCCCTTCACTGTTGTCCCATTTGTGTTTAAAGTAAATGAATGCTAGGTTGTTTTTGTTTGTTTCAAGCATCAAATGGGATGGAGGCGTCGCTCATTTGGGATCCTTTGGTTACCAGATGGTGGATTTGTAAATTTCTGAGCTGCAACCCATAATGTCCATCCAAAACAAAGCCTCCAGGGTTCCTTTTGACCTGAACTGATAATAACGTGCGCCGACCAGACCCTCGGGTGTGATGGAGCGCTCACCAAAGCGTGAGGGGTGATGACCGACGGAGTCAGCGTGTTGGTGGCTGATCCTGGAGCCAATAAGCTGTTCACGGCCGCATTCACCTGCACACAGGAACCAGCTCTCAGGCTTTGATCTTACGCCACCACACATGCGTTCTAGGAGCGTGCGCGGCAGACCTTGTCCAGCGAGAGAACAGTGGAGAGAGAGGGGGAGGAGGGCAGCTCCAGCCCACGAGGCTTCTTTGGTTTGGGAGGGTTGGGATCTGCTGATGGGGCAGCTGGGGAGGCCTCTCCCTGACTGGCAGAGGGATCTGGAAGACACACACACGTGCAGCTCAGACCGAGACCAGCCGCAAGCATCCGACGGTATCCACGGCGATTTGACCACCCAAAATGTGCTCGCAAACAAATGCAGTCACGCAAAACCCAGATGAAGCCTGCAGACAACGTGGCTGCAAACAAAAAGCCAAAGTCAAACTGAACCCTGAAGTCGCTGAATAGCGGAGCTGAAATGATTCATGGAATAATTCCAGTAATTTGTTGACTAAAAAGCTTTGACAAAGATTATTTGTGTGGAAGCTTTGTTGAAATTCGTTCCACTTCACTTCGTCATTTCTGTCGCTGCCTCGGCTGCTGATGCGTCCCTGAAGATCCGTGTGAGGCCGATCGCAAAGAATTTAACATGAAAAAGAAAAGCAGACGTAGAGCAACGAGTCTGCTGGGAGGTGCAGTTAGCTTAGCATAATAGCACCACGCTGCTGCTGCAGCAGCTCCAGAGGAAACATCCGTCTCTGCTAAAAGGCTGCAGAGCGGAGCGGAAACAGCAGCTAAGCTAACCATCATTAGCAGCTAA
>BJFM01004913.1:4560-22923 GCA_016586285.1 Arothron firmamentum | reverse complement strand
CTTCAGCCCTTCAGCTGCTAACTTTGTTGCACTTTGGGGGATGGACCAGGCCAGAAAGTCGGGCCTCCGACTGGGAGGAGCCGTCTCCCCGGTCACCAGAGTGGTCCAGTTATCAGGGTGGGCCTCCTGAAGACATCCTGACGGAGAACGCTCCGTTACTGCGGGCCAGTAAACCCGCGTTCAGCTGGTCCTGCAGCCAGGGCGAGGCTCAGGCGAAAACCAGGTGAAGCAGGTCTTGGTGTTCCGCAAGGTTCTGCACTCGGACCACTGCTTTTCTCACTGTACCGGCTGTATTCATCCATGAAACCAGAGGAGGCGGAGCACTTAGTGAGTCTTGGATGACCTCAAACGTCCTTCCTCTTAATTGGGACAAAGCTGAGGTCATTGTGTTTGGTCCCCAACTTCTCGGGGACAGATTGGATCATTATTACTCCAGACGCCGTCTCTTTAGCCTCCAGTTTCTCTGTGAGGAATCTCGGAGTAATTTTTGGCCAGGAAAAGATTGACCCGGCGTGATGCAGAGGAGCTAGACCCCGCAGCTGTTACCTTCAGGCTGGACTAGCTGGTGAGATCACATGATTCCTGTGCTGGCTTCTCCTCATTGGCTGCCCATTAAATCAAGAATAGCCTTCAGAATGCTTTTCCGGGCTTGGGAGGTCCTCAGAGGTCCATCTCCATGGAGGAGTTAATAGCATCGCACCAACCCAACGGACCGTTCCAGAACGCCGGTTTGCTTGTGGTTCCCAGAACCATCTCTAAAAGTAGAACGGGGTGCCGAGCCGTCGCCCTCAGGCCCCCCTGCTGTGGAACCAGATCCCTGTCCAGGGATGGGAGGCTGGGATTCTGTAGCTACGCTCACTATTCTAGCCCGGCTAATGATCGTATTTAGAAGAGGGTGGTTTAATTTTAGATTGTTGGATTCAGCTGAGGCTGCATAAATAAAGGTGAACTGGATTCTGACCTGCGACTGGTTGGCAGCGTTGGCCGGAACCTGCGGGCTGAGGGCTGGAGTTGGGCAAGGGGACGGCTGATTGACAATTACCTGAAGAGACGAGTCCACGCCTCCGCCTGCTGGAGGCGGAGGTTTAGACTCTGCTAACACACACACCTGCAAAAGACGACAAGAAGACTGAGAGGGAAGAAGAAAGCAGGAAGCAGACACAAGCCTGCGGGGACACTCGTCCACCCGTACCTCCTTGGGCATGCGCGTGACCTTGGGGACGGGGTCCGGCTGCAGGAGCAGCTCTGTTTTCACTGGCTGTGCGCTGGGTGACACTTGCAGCGACTGGATGGTGAAGGTGGAGTACAGGCCCGACTTCATGTAGTCGTTGCGGGAGCTTTTCTGGGACGCGCCGAGCGCCGGGCGCTGAGGACCGACACAGACAGCGGGCACGTCAGCCCCTCGCTTCCCAACAGATTCGTTCGGTCTCCTGCAACCGCCTGGAGGTGGCGGGAGTGAAATGGCGTACCTGCGCTAAACCTTTGGAAGGACAGGCTGAGGGCAGGGCTCCCAGAGCCTTGGACTGGCTGCCGGGATTGGCGCCATCCCGTCTCAGCACCTCCTCCTCACCGCGTGGGCCCTCAGACAGAGAGGGGTCGGGCTGGCTTACAAACTTGTACACAAACTTCTGCCCGCTCACCTTCTTAATGATGTTCTGGGAGCGGAAACATAGCAGAGAACATGATCAGGCAGCCCGCAGCAGACAGTTTCAACAAGTGGTCGCTGCAAATAATCAGCATTTCTGGAAAAAATGGAACAGTTTAGCTCAAGACGGATGCATGCATGAAACGAAACGACAGTAAATGTAAATAAATTGTGTTTTGTACAGAGTAATTTTTTTCAAATAACCCAAAGGGAAACGTTCATCTCCCTCAACCTCCCTGCTCTTGCTTCAGATGACAATAGCGTCACCATAGCGACTTAACCCTGGGTGCCAGGTGGGCGGGGCTTTAACGCAACGTCACACATCAGAAAGTGGCGGAAGGAGCGAGGCAGAGAGGGCGACCTCCGACCCTCAGCCGGAATCGCAGCGCCCTGTAGGGCTGCCCAAGACCCACCCAGCCCATCATCGCGGCTCCGCGTGAGCAAGGAAGTCAAAAAATGGCGCGCGGTCACGCTTCAGCAGCTCCATATGGCTGCTCTTCTCCGTCCAGGCTGAACCGGGGCTGCAAAATGCAAATGCAAAAGCCACATTTCCACTGGCAGAGACTGTGTTTAGGTACCATTTCAATACTCTCTGCAGAGTGTCAGGATGAAGTCACAAAACCCACAACTAACCCTCGCAACCGGGGTGTTTTCCATGTTCTGACAACCTCATGGTTCATCCTGTGACAGTAAATTATAATGTGGCAATCCGCCAACAGTCTGTCACAACACCACGATACAATGTCGCAATCCTGTTTGACGGTGTGTGGACGTGTGTCCACCCCCGGCAGCCTCCTCAGCCGCCATCATTCCAGTCTTACGGGACATAATGAAGCGAGTTTGTCTCTTTCTTGACAACTCTACGGCCTCATCTTTCTATTTACTTTGGGAGAGAGAGTGTGTGTGTGTGTGTGTGTGTGTGTGTGTGTGTGTGTGTGTGTGTGTGTGTGTGTGTGTGTGTGCAGCGCGTTCATCTCGGTCTTCAACAAATCCTTCGAGGCGAAAGCCGAGACTTGTGGGCTGGATTTTAGCCAGCGTGCAAATGGACACGTTGGCTTGGCGGGAACCTGGAGCATGAAGACATCTCCGCCTTATTACACCGCTTTTTGGGGAACAATTCATAAACAAGTTGGAAAGGACTTGTCTCAGATTTTATGATATTTAGACTGGTTCGCTACAGATGGAGTCCGCCATGTTGATCATTCCTGGCTGATGTTGTTGCTGCTCCGGTTGGCCCTACATATCGCTGTGGCAGCAGCACATCTCTCTTTTTTTCTCTTATTTCCGTCCTAAAGTGTGTTGCTGTAGAAGTCAGGAGTCCACACTTTCACGGTGACGTCCGACCACTGGGAGAGGCCAACACAGGACAGTAAGCTAGGACGCTTGTGCAGGTCCTGCAAGAACTGGGTCCGGTTGCGTTCACACAGAGGGGGGGCAAACTGAGGCCCGGGGGCCACATGTGGCCCCATGAACTAGTTAATCCGGCCCGCAGGGCCTTCACAATCATTTCTCCAAAAGCCAAATTAGGAGGGTTGTCAGCTTGATTGGTTAGAAAAAGGTTCAGACCCCTCCTTCACCTAGCATGCTAACATGCCTGTGTTAACACCAGGCCAGCTGAATGACTGACAGCTGCTCATCGCTAGTGTTAGCATGCACGAATATCTCTGCGGCTGCCACGCCTTTTCAGTTCCAGCCTGAACACGACCAAGGTGAGGGAACCTAATGGGGAACCTCCTGATGGGAGGCACCGAGGCTAGACTGTGGATGGTGTTTACCTGGAAACTGCGTTCCCATGGCTACCAAGAGGGGGCCAGTCTGAAGTGAAGTGGTGCAGCTGTCAGAGGTAATGCATAACACTTCTGTCTTGTTAATAGGGCGAATATCACGTTATTCATCAATCGTGATTATTTTTCATATTCACGATTACCGTCAGCTATCAAACGTCAAAGTTATCCTAAACCAGAATGTTTTTAATACTGGTTTACGAATTGTGCCCCAAAGGTGGTTTGAAAAGGCCTAAATGTGTTCTTTAGTTGGGGCCCCCCTTAAATGAACAACACTGCTGCTGGGCCCGTCACAAAAGCCTCGTCTAGCCTCACTCCATTACGGAGGTTTTGCTCTCTGTTCCCAAGTGGGTTCGGTTCCGTCGTTGCCACCCCAGCTCAGAGAAGACAAAGAGCTGCTGTCATGGCGATCAGTCGCCTGCACCCGTCCACACCTGAACAAGTCCCTCCATTTTCCCACCAAGTGGGGCAGCAGCCTGGAAACGTGACCTTCTCCTGTCTCCTGAGACAATCGGCTCTACATTCGCCGCATGGATGCACCTGCGTCTACTATCAAGTATGTGACCTCTAAGCTAACCCCCGTCATTGCTCGGCTTATGCTAGGTCATGTTTTTTCATGTGGAGTATCAGTATTACCTTGTCATAGTAGTAACGTAGCGCTCGACTCAGCTTGTCATAGTTCATGTTGTGTTTGTTCTTGCGGAGCCCCCACAGCCGTGCAACCTCCTCTGCATCCAGCAGTTTGAATTCTCTGTCCTCACCTGTCCATGAGATCAGATGACGCTGCTGCTGGTCGTTCAGCAGGTGAAGCAGGAATTGCCACAGCGTGATGGAGGGGTCCATGGCTGAAGGGAGAGAGGAACAGATCATCCCGTCAGTGCTTTGTTCACCCCACAGACAGATGCTTCTTCTTCCTCATGGTTTACAAAGCCATTGTGTTGGTATTTCTTCACCCAGTGCTAATTAAATATAATAAAGTCAGAGCTGATTACATCTTCCTCGAGGTTTAGATCAAAGGAACTAAAAGATTTGCTAATTTGCTAGTCTGCTAATTTCAGTTTCAGTGGATAATTGCTGTAGAAAATAACAAACCCAGGACAATTTCTCTGCCTGTTGCATTCAACTTAATAACCTACAAAACACAGATTCTGGCCCATGTATCATCTAAAAAGCACGGCGATGGGCGGCGATGCATTCGGCCCCAGATTAAAGCGAGGAGCAACCGAACGTCAACTCACAGCGAGCCGCTGAATGTCAGCATCTGAAGAGGGGCCAGTCAGCCATGCAAATGAGCCCCATTAGCACAGGATGAGGTTCTATGCAAAGCAGCCGCAACACCTTGGAAACCATCACCGTGGTGAGGAGCCTTTCGCCTAGCAGTAACCATGAGCGATGGACAGCGGGCTAACAGCAGTAAACGCAGCCAGAACGTGCTGTTATAAAGGTCTGGGGCTTCCACTTTACCGTACTGAACTTTAACTTGGCTTTGGTTCAATTAGCACAAAAAGAGGCCATTATCACGCAGCTAGATTTCTCTGAGCAACTTTATGTTTCCACCATGCAATAGTCACATTTGCACATCAACCCTTTATTTAATCGCGCATATTTATCCATATATAATTCTGTAGTTTGCACCGTCTTCCTTGCTCGTGTTGTGTTTAGGTGGAGATCCAAGAACTGCTGCTGTAATTACTGTGCACATGACACACAAAGCGGCCCGTGGCTGACTCAATGGCTGCAAGGTGTCCTAGATTAGCGCCTGCAAAACAAGCCCGAATGGTCCCCCCGTCACGGCTGTGCGGAGCGGTGGGAGAGGTGTTTCTGCTGGAAAGCTGCCCCTGGCTTCCGGGACACACGGAGCCCGGCCGTCACTGCAGAACATTTTATTGGCAAGAAGCGCCTCCTCCTTCTGAACTAGCTTTGATTATAGATTGAATATCGATGATTTCGATTCATTCCCCAGTGACATCTCGCTGACGGTTGAGAGACGCTTAAATAGTGAATGAAATGAGCTGGGAGACAAAGAAAAGGCGGCAGTGCACGCCACCATGCCAGTTGGTGGCAGGCAAACACACACTTGCTGTCTGTGAAGCACCGATAAAGTACGAGAAGATGAAAATGTCCCATATTCCGAACTATGGTGCAGTAGCCTCTATAGTGTGGTAAAGGTGGGTTTATGGTTGACCTGTTAGTTTCTTTATGCACATCTTTCAACTGGACTGGCAAAATTTTGTTGTCCAAAAGTGATGAAAGTGTCTGCACTGTAATTACACAATAAGCAATAAAGTGTAAATCCTTCAACTCGTCATAGCTTTTTAAAAAACAGCACCAGAGTGGCAGCATCTGGTCGGTAATTTCATGGTTTTTTTTTTTTTAAAGCAGTTTGGTTCTATTTCTTGGTTTAGTACTTGAGAAACATCACAACAACACTATGTGGGTACGAGTTCCTGCATATCTCCAGATTTTATCTGCTGTGCGTGCAGAGCTTGATGGTAAACTGCTGATTCCTGCAGCCAGACTGACGTTTCTCTGTTGCAGAGTTAACAGCGTTTCTCTTCGATTGAAAACCTTCAATCAGGTTTTTCAACATACTGAAACATCGGATCACCACATGGAAATCACAGCAGGGAGGGACGGGCCAGGAGCGAGGCATCATGGGAGCTAGAAGGGAATTACATGACAGAGATTCTCTGAATCAATAGTAATTTGGGAAAAATAAAGTCCAAGGCAGAATCCATTTAACAAAGGGGTGAAAATGAAAGGTTTAAGTTGCTCCACTGAATGTAAATCAGGAGTGTGCAGACTCTACAGCAGAGGGGGGCAAACTGAGGCCCGGGGGCCACATGTGGCCCGATGGACTATTTAATCCGGCCCGCGGAGCCTTCACAGTCATTTGTCCAAAAGCCAAATGAAGAGGGTTGGTTGATTGGAGAAGTCAGGAAAGTGCCAAACGGAGGCTGTGGCGTGAGCGTGCTGCTGCCTCCGGCCAGCAGACGGTCTCCATGGGGACCTGTCTGCAGACCAGCATCAGGTCCTGAGGTGGGAACGGCTCAAATTTATGATCAGATGCCTGTGAAGTCACGGAACAACTGATGTTTTTAAATCTCCTTAACGAGTCTGAGTAGATTTTCTGTTCTCTGACTGAGAAGTGGCAGAATCAAAGACTGAAAGATGCCTTTCATGTGCACACCAGCAGAGCGTAAAGCTGCCCTCTTATCTCAGTCCTTGACATCTTCAGACATCACAACCCAAACAGCGTATCACCACTTATGCCTCTTGTGTAAGCTGGGCTCTCCTTCCGGCATTTATCTGATCATTTTGCCTGTGTGTTTGGTACAATTCCCAGCATTCCCAGAGTTTTAGTGTGGTGCTGAACACCTAGCTTTAGCTCTCTTGTTTGGATGACAAACCTGGCTTGGTCTTCCTCATCTTGAAAGAGTAAGTTAGTAATACACTCCTTTATCTCAGCATCCCTCTGTGGTCTGCTGCTCCGGGCGACCAGTCAGCCTCCAACGAAATCTGAGTGTGTGTGTGTGTGTGTGTGTGTGTGTGTGTTGATGTTATTTGCCTTTCCAAAGACGCAAAGAATTAAAGATTACCAAGGTTAGGGCTGTCACGATTAGGAATTTCTGGAAACGACTGATTGTCAGAAAAATAATGGCGATCGATGAATATTGGCGGCTGCCCAAACCCAGGTGTTTATCTTGGGCAGAACATTTTCAGAGTCAGTCAGTTGAAATGTTGACAAAAAAACCAATGATGGATGATAAGACGTTAATGGCCAATAATTTATCAGATCATCCCTACGCATAATATTTTCTGCTGGACTCTAAATCATCCACATGATGGTCAGTGACAAAGTCTAGTGTGCCCAGTCTGTAACAAGGTTAATACAACACCAACACCTTTAAATACCAGAACAAAAACAACACCCGCCAAAGAAAAATGAATAAATGATGCCAGTGTTGCAACTCGTGGCTTTAAGAATGGAGAAAAATAAATCCGCTCATTTGTTTTTTACATCAGTGTGAACTTCCGATTTAGAAAAGTCATTCATTGGAAGTACCTTCATGCCTGGTGCTCCTGAACAAAGTTCCACCTTATAGACAATATCATCCATTTTCTGATCCAAGCTCAACTAATTTAGAATTAATTTACTGTTATATTACAGTTAATGCTCCACTTTCTGTGTGTTTAAATGTACTATAACAATAAAACAGCGCTGGCTCCAGAGCAGGAGTGTCCAGGCCAGTCCGCAAGCACCAAAATCCAGTCGGGATTTCTGTCCAACCAGGCAGACAAGGCTCTCAGCTCTCACTGGGGAAAGGGTTTTTCTCCCTGGTAGGACAGAAAATCTGGCGGGCGGCCCTCGAGGACCGGGTCCAGACATTTCTGGAACGCATCTCGAGACAATGTGTTGTCCTGGATTGGATGCAATCCGGAGAAAACTGAATTTAATTTCAGAGTTGTTTGGTTTTAAAATCACCAAACGTATCGCAGGCTTCAAATGTACTTTATGAGGATTTGGGTGTTTCATCCACAGTGACGCTTCTGAGGGTTTATTAGGTCAACACTGTCCCACGTCTGCTTTGAAGCAACCTAAATGAAATCTCAGCGTCTCTGAGTCAACACTGACTGGAGGCAACCGTCAACGAGGCATCCAGCAGAGGTGGGTGCCTGTCCAACTGTCCTGCAAAAGACCACCACCTTTGTGGGGGGGGGGGGCAGACTTGGGGTGAGTGTTTAGGACAGAGGTGTGCACCTGGGAGCGTGGTGATGAGGTGATGAGGGTGAACGGGTGCAGATGCAAACAGGCCCTGACCAGCATGAGGTGCAGAGGCAGGTTGAGACATTCCACCCCTGCAGAAGACATTCCAGCCCAGCGCTGCACATCCACAGGCCCCAAGCCTCACACACACCTGTTGCGCTGCTGCTTTCCACACACACACACACACACACACACCACACGCGCGTGGCACCATCCTCATCATGTAAACACAGATTACTCGGGCTCAGATTGCGGCTGCCTTGTCTTACCGTTTATCAGTCGATTGGCCTCCATCTTTAGTTCGGTGCCGCCCCCGCGCTGTTGCCTCCTCGCGGCTCTGTTTGGCGCGTGTGTGCGTGCGTCAGTTGGGGGCTCCGTCCGAGTGATCGGTCGCTGTCAGAGCCGAGCTGTGGGTGACGGTCCTCAGGTGCTGCCGCGCGCCGCGGGCGTTACGTAAGCGCTCCGAGCTGCTGCCTCCTGGCTGCCGTGCCTCCATACTAACCGGGCGCACTTCAGCGCCACTTTGGCACAGCGCCGTCCGGATTAGTCCGCCCGCTCACGGCCCTGAGAAAACATACCGATGGCGGGGACGCGTGCACAGAAATGTTGGCTTTACGCGCGAGAGGAAGCAGCGGCCGTTCTCATTTCCGCTACATCTTCGCTCGTGACAGCCTGTACTTGTTGATGATGGTTATGCTAACTAGCTAATTAGCAACACAAGCGGCGCTGGTCTTGGGCGTTTTACCTGCTCGTTTGCCGTCTCCCGTGATTCCAGAACGGCTCTT
This sequence comes from Arothron firmamentum, assembly GCA_016586285.1. NCBI lineage: Eukaryota > Metazoa > Chordata > Actinopteri > Tetraodontiformes > Tetraodontidae > Arothron > Arothron firmamentum. The sequence continues at coordinate 13,941 of BJFM01004913.1, read as the reverse complement.
CACGGAGCTGGGACTAGTTTTAAGGCTGCATAAACCTTCCCCAAGTTAAGGGCTCTTGAACGGTCGAGCCACAGCGCCGGCGTGCTGTTAGCCCTGCCGCGGTGACAGCCTCGGTCGCTTCCCGCTGCTGCGCCCGGGTCAGCCCCGAGCAGCGCCGCTCAGCCCTCGGACACGATCCCCGGTGGTTATCACGGACCACGGGTGGCTCTTTTACAGGGGTTTAAAAAGTCCTTCTCGCTGTTTTGTGCCGTACGTGGACGGATGTCCAGATTCTTCCTGTAAAAAAAAAAATAAAAAAAAAAATAAAAAAATAAATAACGCCCCCTCACAACGTTTCACCAGTTGACGACCGCCATTTACAACACCCGCGTTTCCGGTAAAGAATTTCAAAATAAACGTCCTCTGATGTGGACGAGCGCTTCAAAAATACAACTTTAAAAAAATGTATTTATATTAAATTGGCCCGTTTCTGCGAAATCCTTTTATGTTTTGCTGTAATAATATGATGCTTTGCTTTAAAGAAAAACACAACATTGCAGTTTAAATATATCCTTGAAATGGCCTTTGCGTCAACAAAACAATTGTACAACAAACACTGGTAGAAGACACTGGTCTCCACCTACAAGATTTGAGAAAAAGTGTTGGATTAAAGATGGACTTTTATCTTCTACACAGAGAAATGGTCAACCACAAACGTCTTCATTGAAAAACTGCAGAGAAGCTGTAGTTCTGTCAATTTCCTCGGTGCGTTTCAGTTAAATAAAACATGTCTTAAAATTGATCTGCATGAGAAAAAGATCAGCCAAAAGTAGCATTTTAATATATTTAACATTGTAAAATAATAGCAGATCAACTTTGACCAGTAACCTGGAGACCTAGTTTGCAAATGATTGATTTAAAAAATAAATTCAAATTATTTATGACTCAAGGTGGTATAAAACTACATCCCTTCTGAGTTTAATGAGGCGTAACCATCGTAATTGTCCTAAAGTGACCAACCTGTATTGTCAGATTCAGACTTACCTGCTGTTCTCTGTCTGATCCTGTCCTTCCGTTGCCATGGTTTTCCTCCTTTCAGGCTGGTGCACGATGGCTAAAAACGCATCCAGAAGCTCTCCCGTCCCGCCTCGTAAAAAAAAAAGAGCAAATTTGCAACAAACTGCCCAAGGTTGCATGCTCACAATGGGGAGATTTTCCTTCCGCTGTTGGCTGCTCGGGGAACGCACCAGAGAGTTTTTGTCCTCTTCCTGCAGATCAACAAACTATGCTGTTGACAAGGTCACAGACAAGGTCGGAATGGCACTTTTCCCCCCCTTTTCTTGATTTGGCCCTCCTACAGTCGACTGTTAAATATGAGCTGATTCTTTCTTTATTGTTGATGCCTTCCTGGAGCAGAAAATTACATTCAGGATGTTCTATTTCATTTATTTACATTGACGGGAAGTGGCGGCACAGCTTCTAGCTGTGTTTTTATCAACATCCAGAGATTATATTGCCACAAGGTTGGTGACTGTGTTCATGTGAAAGTGGATTTCTTCCTGATTTTTCACGACAGAGAAGGTAAAAACTGTCCTGAGGAGGTGAGTGTGACCCTGACTCAGTCTGTGGTTGTGCACGTCACACAAGGCCAGGGATTGCACCCGTCTTTGCGTGTTTCCACGGCAAATCTCGTCCTTCCACTGGGATTAAGCTGAACTGCAACTGCCTTCTTTGTCTCATGTTGAATCAACAACTGTCGACAATTGTCCTCCAAGACAGGTCTACAGGATTTCTCTTCTCCTGGTCTCTGGTAGCTCTTGAAGTCCCTGGAGCTCCCGCAAACCCTGAGGGGAAAAGCACAGCCCGTCAGAAACTGGCTCGACTGGCGTGGCTGCAGGATCACAACAAACATCAGGCTCATTTTGAGAGTAAAACATCAAAGGGCAATTGACAATTTAGGAGAAGCCAAAGCAAAACACCTGTTTAAATAAATGAGAGTTGAAACTGAATTTCTGACAGATTGTTGCGATTGAAGAGTTCCGAGGCCGATCTCAAACCCATCACACAGAGTGGACTGACCTACCTCTAGAACCATCTGGATGTTGGCTTTGATCTTTGCCGAGTCTTTGGTGAGCTGCTCTGTGAACCTGAATCACACAAAACGACACAGATGTGAGACGACACTGAATAGCGTGGCGCTGAGCCAGCCCACACTGCAACCGGATCTTCTCACTTTAGCAAATACTGCATTTACAGAACTGTTGTAGAAGTGTGGACATGAAACTCTGGAAGAATGTGGACATGATACTGACAGCGTGAGCTGACTTGTCTTCTTTTCGATGAACTGCAGGGCTTCTTCATGGGTCATCTCCACAAAGAACCCATAACCAATGGCCACAAAGATCCTTGAAGGGTCCTCACTGACAAAATAGAAAAATACAAAGAAAGCGTGATGGCTTCGGCTTCTGGGTCCATTTTTAAAGTTTCGTTATTTACATATCCAGTCCAACTAAACAGGCCACTGACCATTTAGACCAGAGGGGGGCAAACTGAGGCCCAGGGGCCACATGTGGCCCGATGAACAAGTTAATCCGGCCCACAGAGCCTCACAATCATTTCTCCAGAAGCCAAATGAAGAGGGTTGTCAGCTTGATTGGTTTGAAAAAGGTTCAGACCCCCCCTTCACCTAGCATGCTAACATGTCCTCTCAAGAAGGTGGGGCCAAACATCATGTGGAGCTTCATCATCCATCTCTAGTTGGACCAGTTTGCAGCCTCTTCAACATATTTTCTCAGTCTATCGTCAGCAGGATTTTTAGCTAACCTCTGATCCTCATTGGGGGGGGGTTAGTTTCCTGCACCACCTGGCCGGCCCCTTCATCAAGATCTACAACCCAACGTGGCCCTTCAGGCTGAATAACTGCCTATCCCTGGTTTAGGCACATACTTCATACACATAGTAAGGGTTCAAAAAAGGATTTGTCACTAATAGGAGAGATCTGATCTTCCTTCCATATGCTAAGAGGACATCTTTATTTGTGCAATACAATTTACGATATATCGGAATTGATGCAGCTTACACTTCGGTCTGGACGTAGAAGTTGCAGCCTAGATCAACATCTGCCTTCAGCTTTTGAGAGCCCGACTCCTGCACAAAACACACGAACAGAAGCTTCAGACTTTACTAACCTGGTCCTTCAAAATGTCATGCAATGCTTCTGAACAAAACAAAAAGTAATCACAATGATAATGAAACTACTAATAATACTAATGGAATTCTAATCATCTGACAGATGCTGTGGACAATGTTCCCTCAATGGTGGCCATTTCACCACCACCATGTCATACCTCAGACTGTCCAGGATCAGTTGGATCCTGGAATCTCATTTTCCCCTTTGTATACTTAGACCAGAGGTGGGAAAACTGTGGCCCGGGGGCCACATGTGGTCCGATGAACTCTTTCATCCGGCCCGCAGAGCCTCCACAGTAATTTTTCCTTTTCCGCCGAGAACCTTTGAGATGTTTCTCCATCTTGGTTAGAGTCCAACGGTGGTAAATTTAATTGCTTTGACACGTTTTAGAAAGAGACACACCTGTCTTAATATGGTGTGACAGCTGAAAATGCCTCCATCATTCTGAGATGGAGGAAGTTTGAAACAGGCAGGACTCTTCACAGAGCTGATCATCTGACCCAACGGAGCCACCAGAGCAATGGGTCACCACCCAGAAGAGATGTGACCCAGAACTCTGAGATCATTCAGGGTGGATTCCAGACACGTTGTGGTCTTAGTCTTCGTGGAACCACCTTCAACCCTGTCGTGTTTGCTCCCCGGTAGAGTGAGTCAAACGCTAGCCCACACAGAAGCGACAGGCTGTGCGAGTGCACATTTATAGCTAAACCAAAGTGAAGGTTCCATCACATAAGCCTTTTAAAAGACAACCATGGATCAAACTAGGGTGGCCTCCAGTTGTATCTGCTTCATTGAGCACTAACAGTCCCTCAGTGGGACTAATAAAGGAGTGCTCTTCTTCTAAGGAGAGCTGGGGCCTCATTTTAGTTTCCAGCACTGGAACAAGTAAAGTACCTGCAAACTCTGGACGACGCTCTTCAGCTGCAGGTACTGGGATATTTTCTCGTAAACAGAATCTCTCTGTTCCAGCACCTTTCTGCGAAGCACAAAGACTCACATTTTTTACTGTGCAATGAAATCAAAGTCAAATCAAATGGCTGAATTCAAAAAATGGGCTGAAATCTCAAAATAATACCACCAAAATGACAGGGCAGATGTTTGGCAGATGAGTGTGTAAGTTAGTCATATACAAATGTGAAATAATTATATTTAATTACAAATGCAAGTAGGATTTTGTTCATTTATGTATGCAAACATTTTAAAAAAAATTGTGCCAATTTGGTGTTTCAGTTTGATGTCACGTAAACGATACCTTACCTGAGGTTTACTGTCGTAGAGGTGAAAATTGCATACACACAGAATTTGTATTAAATCTTCACAACTTAAGTTTCTAAAAGCGGTTGTAATTATCAGTCTTACCATGGTAATCTTAGGGTGAACAGTGAGAACAAGTGGGATTCTCTATGGGTATAGAAGTCTAATAACATGTTAATTATATATATTATAACAAAAATCAAAAAGTCTCATGACCATCGTTTCCAGGGGAGCTGGAAATATTTGGTTGGTCATGTAACACTTTAAATTCATGCTAAAGACTTCAGTCTTGGGACGCTTGAGTGCAACTATATCACGTGATCAAAACAAATCTAAACTTCATAGAGATCGTGCACGGCCACCGAATCCACCTATAGCTGGTACAAGCAGTTCAAAGTTCAAATAGGAAGCAAAGCCTCTGTGGTTGCACTGTTGGCCCATGTTAGAACTGTTAAACTTAAAAAAGTTCCTGGCTCTTGTCTTTTCCTACAACACTCATTCATCCCAGCCAGAGCATAAAGCTACGAGGACTCCATCCAGAAATCACACTAAGATGACGCATTCAAATCAGACAATGATGTCAGAAACATCATTCAGTTCCATTCTTAACATCGCTGTCTTAAAGTTTGGGAACTAAAGTTAATCACCTAAAACATGTGCAACAATTTAGCCAATTTGCGTTGAGATGTTTTGCCAAGATGAGAGAAATACATTCGAGTGGAATAAACAAATGAAATCTCCATGGCGAATCGCTTACTGTAAATCTCTCTTCAGAACTTCGTTGATGAAGGTTTCATACTGCAGAATCTTCTCAACCACGCTCGGACTCGCATCATCGGGGGGAGACATTTTCGCTTTCCTCTTCCAGTAGAAACTTCCGCAGACGTCACGGCGTGCTGAAGAACCACGCCCACTCCCGGATGTTTGTGTTACCTGATTGGTCACCCGGTGACCAATCAGTTTGGAACGTAGTGGGCGGAGCAATCATTGATTATTTAAGTAGATGTGTCGCAGCTCGCTTGAGAAATCAATCAAACATCCATACTGAATGCAAAATTACCTAGATTCTGTCTTACATCTGGTCGGATCTTGAAACAAAGATTTCCCAGGCTTTCTTACCCACACTTTACTGGGGAAAACACGTGTAAATTAGAGTTTAAAAGTGCAGTTCAATATGCCTTCACGTGCCTTTAAATTCACCGTAGTGTGCGCACGCGCGTGCTTACCGGTTCGCGTGCCGAGCGCTGTTCGCTCTTGTGAGGATTCAGTTATTTTTTATCTGACCAGCTGAGGGCAGCATTGTGTCTTTCGTGCATTTTATCGCGCAAAACGCCAGAAGAAGAAAGAACAATAGACGTCATCCCGGCTCGCACTCCATACCAGCTGGTGGCGGTAATGAGCCGAGTCCTTCTCTGCCACCCGCCAATGAAACACTACCAGAAAAAGAAAAAGAAAAAACGGGAAATAATTCGAAGAAAGAAGAAAACAACGTAAACAATTTAGTAAAATCTCGGATCAGTCAGCGCTGTTGCAGTGCTAAATGTACTCTTGTTAACATGCAATAGACCTACTTTCCGTTTTCACAGTTTGTTGGAATGAAACCAAACTAGCTCCTCGGTCAACACATTCGGCAGGTGAATTAACTGCATATCTTCCCAGCGAAACGACGATTTAAAGATTAAAAGGTAAGATCTTTTTCCTCCTGGTGGTAACCTTCCATGAGTTTTTTTAATTGGAGAAAGAATGCAGCATATTTACATCGGAAACTTGCATGTCAACAATGACCGTTTCCTGTCTGCACACGCTGTCCTCTAACATAGAAAAAAAATTAGATTATTTTAAAAATATACCCTTTGTTTACATTCAAGAACTTAATGCAGTACAGTCTATTTAAATGGCTGTGGAAGAAGGAGGTGGCACTTACTTAATGAGATTCTAGTATTAATTTCTTGTTCAACTTGAAGGCTTATCAGTTGATCCCTCTCAGCTAGTTACTCCTCCTCTTGGATTCAGAGTTTTGGACATTTCTGTCTCTTTTTTGTGTGTGAATGCTATCCGTGACTGTTCCTGCCTGCCTTGCCTGTTTCTGTGTGGTTCCCTCAGGAGCAGAGATGAGCGAGGTGGTGATCGTCACCATACCGGAATCGGACCTCTCATCTGTTGAAGAGCAAGAAAAAGCGGTGCTGGTCACCACAGAGCTGACCCCCCAGGCAGGGTAATGCCCATGCTATTCCAGGAAAATTAGTGTTTTTCTCAGTTTGCTGTTTTCTGTCCTTGTAACCTTTTTTTTTTTTTTTTTTTTGTCTATTACAGGGAGGACATTATTACGGTGGCTCCACAGGATGGACTAGCTGAAGTCGGTGAAACCGACCAGCTGTCAAAGGAAGAAGCAGTCATTGGTAATATGGCCTCTTGTTTTTTCCCCCCCATGTAACATAATACTGCTGTATTTGTAGTCTTTTTCAAACCAATATACACAAACAGAGGATAGAGAGAGAACTTCACACCACAAACTCTCACCTGTCTGGTGGTTGATCAGGTGGTGTGTTCGGAATTGTCAGAGGTTGTTCAATGTTATAGCATGTACGTGCAGAGCACAAGGAAGAGAGAAGGATGTCACCGTACAGTTCAAATCCTCGTTTACCCACTCACATTTACGCCCATAATAGCTGCTGACAAATAACCAGTCAGACATTCATGCACTGAAGGGAGCAACTTGGGCTTCAGCACTTTGCACAAAGTGGCGTGTACACCACAGGGGTCTGGCATTGAACCAGTGACCTTTGTTTGTCTAGAGCAGAGGTGGGCAAACTGAGGCCCGGGGGCCAAATGTGGCCCGATGAATTATTTAATCTGGCCCGCAGAGCCTTCACAATCATTTGTCCAAAAGCCAAATGAAGAGGGTTGTCAGCTTGATTGGTTAGAAAAAGGTTCAGACACACCTTCACCTAGCATGCTAACATGTCCTCTCAACATAATCGCCCACCCCACCAGCTCTAGGTAGCTCTAGGTTGTGGTTATACTAGATGACTGCTAAAAGTTTGCAGTTTTTCCTTCATCCAAAGCAACTTTTACCAACACTTCACCACGCTGGCTATTTAAAAATACTCTTCCTTGTGCTGTACATGCAATTTATGCACGTCTTTGTTGTTGCAGTCAAGATAACGGAAGAGGTGGATGTGCAGGCTGACGTCTTCTACCCAATCACATGTGGAGATGCCAAAGCCACGCTCATCTGGAAAAAGTTTGTCTGCCCTGGGATCAACGTCAAATGTGTCCAGGTATGCGCCGCGGCTGGGAAGTTGGAAGGTTTTCAGCCACCGTCACCTTTTTACGTGCTGTTTCATTGTGTGACTGTATGTTGCAGCCCTGTGATGAGTTGAAGTAACACTCGGTTCACTAGAGTGACAAAGTGAAAATAGAATTCAGAAAATGTAGCTAATTTTAATGTATATTAAAGCTATATGAGTCAAAAAGTGTTCAGACCTGGAATATTGCACTGACAACTTTGCTCAGACCTGAGCCGAAGCTCCTTTGGCAGCAGGTGGAGCCCCCGGTGGTCGTGAGCGTGAGGACTTGTGATCTGGATTTGGGGAAGTCCTCCCGGTCCTCTCTGCAGGGCCCGTCAGGATGGACGGGGACCGTCAGTGGACAGCTCCGCCCTGTCCAGAGGTGCTGGGCCGGCTCAGTCAGGGCACTGGCTGCAGTCCTGTGCACGAGGCAGAGATTTAGACCTCGTGTCTTGGTTTTTACTCGCAGCTGTGTGAGGGAAAAATGAAAGCCCCGGTGTCATAGCAACAGGCCTGAAAACACATGTCGGTGTATTATTTTAGCCTCTCTTTTTTAGGAAATCTGCAAAAAGTTTCCAAAATCCTGCTTTTACTTTATCATTCTGGGGCTGGAACACGTGAAAGAGGCCGCAACAGGGCTGCCACATGTGAAAGATGGCGTATTTAGGCATTATTATCGTCCAATGGTTTGTTTAATAGTTTGACTTTTCTCCCAATCAGTTCAACGAACAGCTCATCAGCCCGAAGGAGTTTGTGTGTTTAGCTGGGAAATCCACTCTGAAAGACTGGAAGAGAGCCATCCGCCTCAACAGCACCATGCTCAGGTACGACAGCACGTTAGCCGTGCGCAGCGCGCTGTGGGGGGGCGTAATTACACCAGCACGCCGGACAGTGAGAGGTGCATTGATGGGCTTCAGGGTGTGTAAAAGTTGATCCCCCGTTCTCGCCTAAAACAGGAAGATCATGGACTCAGGAGAGCTTGATTTCTACCAGCATTCAAAGGTCTGCTCCAACACCTGCCGCAGCACCAAGATCGACCTGGTGGGGGCCAAGGCGAGCGGCGAGCAGCCCGCTGAGCGAGCGTCTGCGTCCCTGGCGCTCAACGGTAAGCTCCGCCCGCCCTGCCAGCGCCTCTACAGGCGAAGCTCAGCATGCGCGCCCAGTGGCGTCTCTGTGGATCTTTTATTTTCCGTTCGCACGTGACGTCCTGTCGTCCTGGGGCAGTTATTCAGCCTGAAGGGCCACGTTGGGTTGTAGATCTTGATGAAGGGGCCGGCCAGGTGGTGCAGGAAACTAACCCCCCCAACGAGGATCAGAGGTTAGCTAAACATCCTGCTTGTTGACAGAGAAAATATGTTGAAGAGGCTGTAAATTGGTCCAACTAGAGATGGATGATGAAGCTCCAACTGTTGTTTGGCCCCACCTACTTGAGAGGACATGTTAGCATGCTAGGTGAAGGGGGGGTCTGGACCTTTTTCTGAGCAATCAAGCAGAGAAATGATTGTGAAGGCTCTGCGGGCCGGATGAAATAGTTCACCGGGCCACACGTGGCCCCCGGGCCTCAGTTTGTCCACCCCTGCCCTTCAAGAAGATCCAGTTTCGGGAATTAAGAACTTGCTGTTAGATTAATAACAGACACATTTGGTGCAGGTGGGAAATGGGCAAAGT
>BJFM01004907.1:544-31376 GCA_016586285.1 Arothron firmamentum | reverse complement strand
CCCCTCAGACACACGTCCAACGATGGCTGTATCGTCGGAGAACTTCTGGAGGTGGCAGCTAGTAGGATAGTAAGGATATAACTGTATTCATTCATTTACAAAAAGCACATTTTCAGGTAAAGGTTGCAGGTAAAGGTAATCTACTAACAAAACAATATTAATTTATAATGGCTGTTGAAATAGTATTGGTCAATTATAAAGCAATGTAGTTACTATATACTGTCTATAATTAGTGATGATGGATAACAGTTGTTTTCAACCCAGTAACACCAACCTTGGCCTTGTCAACAGACCAGGGTACTAAAACCATTTTAGGAGCTTGGAAAGTAATCCAAGGTTAGATCTTTGTAGGCAACTGGACTTAGAAAGGTTGATCTTGAAGACGTTTCACCTTCTCTCCAGAAGGCTTCTTCAGTTCAGAATACATAGTAGCCTCCTGGTGGCACAGCATTCAAAAGGAAAAAATGTAATGCAATATTAAAGTTGACATTTTTGTTAGGATAGGTACAGACTGAACCCAGATGCAGGACAGAACACACTGGCCAGTGACACAGTTTATTAAGAATTTAAACACAGTTCGGGAAAAATTGAAACAACAGAAGATGCTCAAATGTAGGATAAGAACAAAGTACAGATCAGAAAATCAGGGACATTGAAAGGCGCTCCAATGGAGGACAACGTCAAACAAAACTATCCAGCGTCGTGCGAGACGAAACACAGAAGCGAACCCAGCTGCTACTTGAACAGAGAGAGTCCCACTCATGGGGCGAGGCAAGTACACTGGGGTGAACAAGGGGAATGAGTCCAATGCTCACAACTGACAAATCCGTGACACACTCGGGCTTAAGTTACCACACTTAAGACGGAATGATCCAACGCCCTTGATCAGACGGCAGCGTCCTAAATCAGCTGAAGCTGATAGGGGAATTTACCGCAGGTGCGTGTCACCAGCTGGAGCTTGGGTCGCTTATGGCCTCTGGGGGAAAAACATGAGCAAAAAAAGGTAAAAAGGACAAACAACAGAAGACTGGCCACGCTGGACCCCTAACAGTTTTATGCTACTTAGGAAGGTGGTGACAGTGTTACCTTTAAAACTGTATGTTTCCAATTGGTTGTATTTTGTTTTTAAATGTCTTAGCTTAGAGGCTAAGCTAACAATTGCAGACTTTTCTTTATGAAGCTGTCACAACAGCAACTGCTGCACATAGCCATGATTGACAAGTATGTATCCATTTTGATTTGCAGGTAGATGTGATTTTTATTTAGTGGGTTTTTAGTTCGGTACCCAGGCAATAAAAGTCCAGTTAAATACAGAGAGAGAGAGAGAGAGAGAGAGTGCGAGAATGTTGGTCCTTGTTTCTCACACAACACAGATAATGGTTACGTATACATTTATGTATGTTAGGATCCGGTTCACTGGCCCCCCTCCTGTGTGCATCTCGTGCCCTTTGTTCTCTCCTAGAGGGGGCTGTTCCCCCTGACTCCAGCAGTGAGCACACGGCTGTAGCTAATCAGCTTGCCAATGACTGATTTAAGGATGCTGGCAGCTTGTGCTCACTGCTGGATCGTTTTGCGTTGTTTGGTTGTTGTTGTGAGTTCTTGCAGTCTGTAGTGGAGCTTGTTCCTGCTCTGGTTGGGGTTGCTCTCGTTTTCGGACTATTCGTGCCTCACCTGCCGAGAGCTGCCTAAGCAAAGACCTCTTCGTTTCCCGTGGGTCTTGGATCCTGACTCCAAGTGAGTACCCGTCTTCCCCAAGATGCCACATTCCCCCTGAAGAGGAGCTTACGTGTTCAGGCCCCCGGACATTCTACCGTGGGACCTCCCCAGGAGTTTTTGGACTTTGACTCACCTTTGATTAGTTTTTTCCCTCCTTTAGAGCACTTTCAGTTGCCTTTTGATACACCCCAAAATAAAGGGTTGTCTTGCTCTGAACCGCCTGTTCCTTGTCTGCATTTGGGTCCTGCAAAAAAAAAACAAACCCATAACAATGTATGTGCAGTGGTAGTGCAGACACACCTGTCATCATGAAAAAAAAAGTAAAATGAAAAAATAAATTAAATGGTTATATTTATATAGTGATCTGTACCATAAAGTTATTTCCCATTTAACTTCACCAATTTTAGATTATTTGTTATTAAAATCATAGAATTTTCACATATACCGGCATTCAACTACTCTAGCAAGACCTGAAGGGAGTCACCAGCACAGTCAGCCGAGTCATTGCACAATGACTCGGCTGACTGTGTTGGCATGTTGTAGTGAGCCCGCATCGCTGTCTCTCACAACATGAAGTAAATTTTTAATAGTTTGGCTGATATGTATAATATAAAATGTGTCACGATTCAGGATAGAGGACCCAAATGCAGAGCACGCTCTTGGAACGTCAAACACGGTGTTTATTAAAGTTCAACAAAAAGCCAGTGGGCAGTGTGAAAATGTAACATGCTCACACAAAAACCTGGCACAGGAAAACCAGAACACACTAAGTCCCCAGGAAGAGAACAATCCGGGGCAAATAGTCCACGGGTTGGGGGAATCTTCTCCTCTGTATCAGGGGCAGAACGCTACCAGGAAATCCAGGGAAGAACAGGCTCAAAAGACAGGTCAGAAGCAGACTGGGCAATAATCCAAAGGTGGAGGGTCTCGTATCTCAAGGGAAAAGTTCAGAGAAGGAATGGACAAGATTCTGGGAGCAAGGGATTAACAGACAAGAAAAACGACACGGCAACGATCTGGCAATGAGTCTCTCCAAGTCTGCCATTTATATTGCTGTCGAAATTAGTTCACAAGGAACAGGTGAGGCTGATTAGAACTGCAGGTGTGGCTGGTTGGCAGATCAGCTGCAGGTGTGGCTGATCAGGCAATGTGGCACAGCTGAAACGAAGAGATGAGCAGGTAAGGGGAGGGTGAGAGCCAGAGCAGGCCGGCAGCTGTGACAAAAATGTAGCTTTTTTTTCTCAACAATTATGTGTGGAATGTGTTTCTTATGCTGAGTGATCATAAAATGGCTAAAAAGAGGCACTAGGTGAGGCAAGCAGTTCTTGGGCATCATAGTAGGGGTCGCTCGTGATCCCAAGGATTCTTATGATTCAGCAGAGTAAGTGACAGGACTGTGAGGAACCAGCCGGGCCGGTAGTTTTGATTGGGATGTTGGTCTCTTATGTGGTGTTTTCCTTTGTTTTTCTCCAGGGGATGTGGATGACCCACAGGTGCAGTCGGTTTGTCACACCTGCCACTCATCAGCGCTGTTGCTTCTTAAGGAACGCTCACCGGCGCGCTGCTATAAGGAAGTTGCCAAGAGAGACGGTAAGTGCCACAGTGATTGAATCTTTGGTCCTTTGTGGAAGGATTCTAAAGTTTACCGTTTGCTCGAAGGGCTCCACGAGTCCCCTGTGAGAGGGTCAGTTTTTGTTGAACTGTGAATGCCAGCGGAGGACTGAGCATAGCCCAGGATGTTGCTGCAGTGGATTTTAGTTTGTTGTTTTTTTCTTCCAGTGGAGCACTTTCTGTTGTTCTTTACCTGCCCTTTTGGATTTATTAAAGTCATCGAACTGCTGACGGTCCGCGTTTCGGTCCACTTAATCCAAGAGTGATACAGAACATCCTGACCACGATGGACCCAGCGGACGTACACGATGCTCTCGCAAACCAGGGAGCCCTGCTCGGCCAGCATGACCAGTTGTTGAGGACACTGATGGAGAATTTGACGATGACGCGCACGGTGGTGGAGCTGGCTAACCAGGTTGCCAGAGTAACAGGGGCAGTCCTCCCGCAACCGTCTGCTTTTTGTACTCCCGAGAGACTCACCGCAGCGCAAAGCTCACAGTCAGGTTCGCGCTATACTGGCCTGAAACAAACAGAGCCTGTTGTCCCATCCCTTAAGGACATGGAACACTGAGGCTCCAGATAACGTATGACTCCAGAGGTCAAGCTAACCTGTACAGAAAACAGAGGCCTAACAGATCTGTACGCCATGCACTGTTGTTCAAACTTTGTGTGGACGTCAGCTGTTTCAGGTAATGTTTAACATACCTAATAGACACATTATTGTTGAGATCCCAGCAGAAGTTGTTACTGTTCATAATGACTCAGCAAGCTGTCAGCCGTTTTCAACAGTGACCTACTATAAAGTTTTTATGCTTAAGCAAAACACACTAGCACATGCTCATGGAGCTATGGGGATTACATTTATTTACATGAGAAATACATGAGGAGTCATGGCTAATGATATGAAGAGAAACAAGATAAGTCATAGGATTTTTGTGAGCAAGCTAAATCATTACAAATGGCCTAAATTATTAGTTAATTAAGACCATAGGCTTCGACAACTCAGGGTTTCAATGATAGCATCAAAATTTATCTCTACACCGGTGATCACCAGGAGCAGATACATCTGTACTTCATCCCTTCATCCTCAGCCGGGGTGGTCCTTGGCTTCCCCTGGTTGGCGCACCACAACTGACAGTTCAACTGGGCAACCGGCGTTGCTCACAGGCTGGAGCATGTTCTGTCACACCCACTGTCTCCAGTCTGCCATACCTCTGTCTCTGGGGGTTTCCAGACGTCCCTGTCAGGATTCTGGCGCTTCTGGGGTTTTTTGTGTTGTGCTTGTTGTTCTCCCTTTTCTCCACCAGGGGACGTGTTGAGCCAAGACATGGCCGAGGACAGACGCAGCTGATGCCAACTTTCATCTTATGGTCCATTTAAGGCCTCAGCACCTGTTCCTCGGCGTCTGATCGTCTTGCATCTCAAGTGGTGACTTACCTGAGTAGTCCTGAGACTTCTACCGGGCTTCGGTCGCCCTTTTTTCCTCACAGCTTCTCTCTTTTTCCTAAAGGCTCCCCACGAACCCCGCTGAGTGGATTTTCTAAAACTTCGCCAGTTGGATTCCCGCAGAGGAGTGTTCCTGCGAGGAGACTGGATTGCTCTGCTCACCGTTTGCCCCTCCTGCATCCCCACAAGGAGTGTTTTCATTTATCATTTTTGTTTGCTTGCCCAGTAAAAGGGCAGATTTTTGTTCATACCGCTGTTGGGTTTGCGTTTGGGCTCCGCACACTATCTCAAACTGCAACAGTCCTGGTGTTCCGCCTGACCTGTCCTCTGTACCAGAGGTGTATCATGACCTTGGAGAAGCTTTCTCGAAGCAGCGAGCTCTGTCTCTTCCCCCCCACCGCCCGTATAACTGTGCGATCGATCTGCTTCCGGGTGCTCCAATGCCTTCGAGGCAGCTTTATAACCTCTCCTGACCGGAGCGGGAGGCCATGGAGAATTATATTAGAGAGTCACTGGCTACTGGCTACTGATACGACCGTCCTTATCGCCCATTGGAGCAAGGTTTCTTTGCTAAAAAAAAAAAGGATGGCACACTATGACCAAGCATGGACTATCGGGCCCTGAATGAGATTACTACTCGCAACAAGTACCCCCTGCCGCTCTTAGACGCCGCCTTTGCTCCGATCCACACAAGCCCGCATCTTTACCAAGCTGGACCTCCACAATGCATATCATCGTGTCCGCATCTGTATGTTAGGAGAAGGATATTAAATTCTACACTAAATTTTATTGGAAGCCAATGTGGAGAGGCCAACACAGGTTAAATGTGGTCACGCCTCTTAGTCTTAATTCCAACATGATCTACGGAGTTCTGAATGAGCTGCAGAGTTCTGAGGCTCTTTTTAGGGCATCCTGAAAAAAAGAGACAGTAATCCAGTCTGGAAGTAACAAAAGCATGAATGAGCTTCTGAGCAGCATCTAAGGAATGACCTGATTTTTGCAATGTTACAAAGGTAGAAGTAGGCAGTCCTTGAGATTTGTTTTATGTGCATGTTAAAAGACAAGTCCTGATCAAAGCTAACACCCATGTTCTTTACAATGGTGCTAGAGGCAGGAGCTAGTCTGTTATGAAAGGCTATATCCTTCGTCAAAGATTGTCTAAGTCTAGTAGAACCTCATTTTTGTCTGAATTGAATATGAGAAAGTTATGGGTCATCCAGGACTTAATATCTGTAATGCAGGATTACAATTATGTTAGATGATTGCTTCAATCTGCCTTCATTGATAAATGCAATTGGGTGTCGTCAGCATAACTGAAAATTTATGGAGTGCTTTCTGATCACATTGCCTAGTAGGAATATATATTGTGAATAGGATTGGGCCGAGGACAGAACCTTGTGGAACACCATGGCTCACCTTAGTGATCATGGATGAGTTGTGATTTACATTAGGATCGGGCTTGCTGGCCCCCTCTTGTGTGTGTTGTGTGTCCTTGGTTCTCTCCGTAGAGGATACTGTTCCCCTGGCTCCAGCACTATCCGCGCACCTGTGGCTGATCAGCTTGTCAGTGGTTGATTTGAGGACGATGGCAGCAGGTGTTCTTGGCTAGATCGTTTGTTGTGTCTACCTCGCCTGTGGAGTGGTAATTACTCATGAGAGTTTCCTCCCCGGTTCCAAGGTCGCCATGCTCCTGGCGAAGAGTCTGAGTCTGGACGCCCTGCAGTGGATTCCACCTCCGAGTGGATCCAGACCTCCCTAGTTTTACGGACCCTGTTTTCCCTCCGTCAGGAGCACCCTCAGTTTCCTCCCTTGTGCACCCAATAAACGGGTTGTTTTTGTGCACATCGCCTCGTGTCTGCGCTTGGGTCCGAATAAAAGCTAAAACCTAACTCCCGATCCAGTCAAGATGGACCCAGAAGATCCACTTTTTGCCCAGTGGTGTATGGTTGCCGAGCTCTCAGCTTCTGAGCTGGAAAGTGTGCAGGAGAGATCCGTGCCCGGGATGGGCGGAGAAGATGGCCAGCCTAAAGCAGAGCACTGCCAGTCTACGCAGCCTTATTTCCTGGCTGGCTACTGCTCCTACTGTGGCTCCTGCTCCTGCTCCTACTGCCCCTGTGGTTGCTGCTGCCAGCTCATTGACTGCTCCAGAACACTTTGTGCCACCTCAGCCTGTCCTTCCCACCACAGCCTCCTCTGTGGCACCCACAAGAGCCTCTGGTCTAGGCCGCATGCCTGTTCCTGCTCCTGCACCCGCCCAGTTAGCGCCTGCTCCTGCGTTAGCCAAGTTTTTTCCTGCTCCAGCACCAGCCAAGTCAGCTCCGTCCCTGTAGGAGCTGGAGGCACCTCCGAGGCCGGAGCCTCAGCCGTTCCCGCAGGAGCTGAAGGCACCTCTGAGGCCAGAGCCTCAGCTGTCCCCGCTGGAGCTGAAGACACCTCCGAGGCCGGAGCCTCAGTCATCCCCGCAGAAGCTGAAGGCGCCCCCGAGGCCGGAGCCTCAGCCGTCCCCGCAGGAGCTGAAGGAGCTGAGTCTGCCCCCGAGGTCGCTGCTGAAGTGGTTCCAGGGTCCCGGGCTGAGGTCATCTCGGAGGATGCAGAGGCAGCCCCCGAGTCTGTGGCGGGAGCTGACCGGGAGGAGTCAAAGGAGTACTCCGAGCCTGTGACTGAGGTCGCCCTTAAGGAGTCTGCTCCTGTCCCCGCACCAGCTGATCCTGCTGCAGCTCCAGTGAGTGTGGTGCCTGTACCAGCTGGTCCTGCTCCCGTCTCTGCACCAGCTGGCCCTGTTCCCGTCCCTGCACCAGCTGGCCCTGCGGCAGCTCTAGTGAGTTCGGTGCCTGTCTCGGCACCAGCTTGCCCTGGTCCAGTCCCCTCACCAGCTGGCCCAGTTCCCGTCACTGCGCCAGCTGGCCCTGGTCTAGTCAGCGCACCAGCTGGCTCTGCTTCTGCCCCAGCTGGTTTGGCCCCTGTGTCTGTACAAGCTGGTTCTGCCCCAGCTCTCGCACCAGCTGGACCCGCTCCTGGTCCAGCTCCTGTCCCGGAGCCCTGGGCCGAGGTGGTCCCTCCATCCTCTAGTGTGTGTTGTGTGTCCTTGGTTCTCCCCAGAGGGTGCTGTTCCCCTGGCTCCAGCACTATCCGCGCACCTGTGGCTGATCAGCTCGTCAGTGGTTGATTTGAGGACGATGGCAGCAGGTATTCATGGCTAGATCGTTTGTTGTGTCTTCCTCGCCTGCGAAGTGGCAATTACTCTCTCAGACTGGAATTTGCTGTGCTTTTAAGACTCGACTCATGAGAGTTTCCTCCTCGGTTCCAAGGTCGCCAAGCTCCTGGCGAAGAGTCTGAGTCTGGATGCCCTGCAGTGGATTCCACCTCCGAGTGGATCCAGACCTCCCTAGTTTTACGGACCCTGTTTTCCCTCCTTCAGGAGCGTCCTCAGTTTCCTCCCTTGTGCACCCAATAAATGGGTTGTTTTTGTGCAGCAAGTCACCTCGTGTCTGCGTTTGGGTCCGAATAAAAACCGAAAGCTAACACTACATGTACAAAGTCATGTCTCATAGATAGGATTTGAACTACCTAAAGTAGTTCCATTTATACCAATTAGAGTTTCTAGTCTCTGTGGTCAACAGTATCAAATCCAGAAGGACAAGTACTGAAACACAGCGGTGATCAGAGGCCATTAACCATCTTGCCCCTGTGGTGAATTTCTTCTGCTGATGGCTGAGATGTGTTGATGAGGAAGGAATCTTCACAGACACCGACTTGGTTTGAATAGTTGTTTATTTGGAGAGAACAAATCGGGTCAAACCGGGCACTGCAGTCTGCCCGCGGGAGGTCTCATGGTCCTGATGGTGCAGATCTCCTCCCAGCTTACTCCAGTGGTGACCTTATATACCACTGAATAAACACATTCCTTTCTGAACTCAAGCCTATATATGGTATACATATTCTACTCTGAACTCCAACTAGACATGGTATAGAGTCCAGTTGTTGCTGAAAGGAAGAAAGGAGAAGAAGGGAGGGAGATTTCGCCCTCCTGTGGATGCTCATACATGTTCAGCCGTCATGAGCCCATAGCATGTCCATATCTGAGAAGACATGATACACCCTGCACACAGCACCGAAATGTCTGTAAACAAGTCGAGGCCTTACAGATTTCTAAGGCCTGCACAGAATGAATACATAGCTGGAAAACAAGCTGGACTCTTACAGAGTTACAGAGAATAGATACATAGCTTTAGATACTACACCCCACTAGCAATAACTGGTGCCAAAGGTACTAAGGCAACTTTTTTCCACTTTTATGCTAGTGGACAACTTAGCAAAGGCTTTGATTTAAAAAAAAAAAATCATTTCCAAGTGATTCCTATCGCCTGACATCATTTGCTTCCTGCTCCTTCCGGCTGAAGAAATGGCGGATGCAAATCTTCCTGGAAACAGGTGATTTTCATGAATTTCTTATGATTTTCCCCCAAACATATTTATAATTTTTGGAATCATTTGAGTCTGTAGAGTAACCCCCCCCCCCAACAATTGTACCTAGGATAAATATTTTTTTCTTCGTTGGCTTATTTCTGTGAGTGGGAAAAAAAGTTGCCAGTGGGCACATAGTGTGTCACTAATGAAAACACTGTCTGCAGGATTGCTCCTAATTTACTTACTGTAGAATGATGTACAATGGCTCATTTTAGTCTACATAAATTCAGAGGAATTCAAGGCCTTTGTGTATAGGATTTTCATGCGCTACCATACATCCTTTTCTTGTTCGCTAACATTAGTTTGTGTTTCACTGAGGTAAAAAAAATGGTGATGTGCAGTTAGAGGTGCACTTTTCTTGACACACAAGTACTTACCATAACCAATGCCCACAATTACAATGCACCCCACCCACCCACCCACACACACACACACACACACACACACACACACACACACACACAGCATTTTTCATAAAATAACATAGGTCAAAATAAAATTCAATCATGTGTGTTGTCCTTTCCTTAGGTACATTGTAGCAAAGATCCTGGCCATGCTGCAGGACTCTGAAACTGTGGCAGACATCACAGTTGTGCCTGAGTCAGAAATGCATGCACATGACACAGAAAGTGACGGAGACAAATCTGATGACGAGGCCACTGGTAACCATAACTGCCTCCCATTGAGATTACTGAAAGGTGAATGCTTTCTACTTAATTCAGACATGCCATCCATCCATCCATTTTCTCCCGCTTATCCGGGGTCGGGTTGCGGGGGCAGCAGCCTCAGCAGGGAGGCCCAGACCTCCCTCTCACCAGCCACTTCGTCCAGCTCCTCCGGGGGGATCCCCAGGCGTTCCCAGGCCAGCCGAGAGACATAGTCTCTCCAGCGTGTCCTGGGTCTTTCCGGGGGTCGCCTACCAGTGGGACGTGCCCTGAACATCTCACCAGGGAGGCGTCCGGGAGGCATCCTGATTAGATGCCTGAGCCACCTCATCTGACTCCTCTCGACGCGGAGGAGCAGCGGCTCTACTGGGGGGCGACAACAATCGCCACCCCTGCCCATCGCCTCTCACCGTCGGCCACTCCAGAGTAGAAGAGAGTCCAACCCCTCTCGAGAAGGCTGGTTCCAGAGCCCTTGCTATGGGTCGAGGTGAGGCCGACTATATCTAGCCGGAACTTCTCAACCTCGCGCACCAACTCAGGTTCCTTCCCCATCAGAAAAGTGACATTCCACATCCCTAGAGCCAGCTTCTGTAGCCGGGGATCAGACCGCCACGGTCCCCGCCTTCGGCTGCCACCCAAAACACAACGCACCTGACCTCTTTGGCCCCTCCTGCATGTGGTGAGCACACGGGAAGGGGATCCCATGTTGCCTCTTCGGGCTGAGCCCGACCAGACCCCATGGGTAAAGGTCCGGTCACCAGGCGCTCGCCATCGTGCCCCACCCCCAGGCCTGGCTCCAGGAGGGGGCCCCGGTGACCCACGTCCGGGCGAGGGAAACGGTGGACCATTTTTGTTTCTCATCATAAGAGGTCTTTTGTCTGGTCCCTCACCTAGGACCTGTTTGCCAAGGGTGACCCTACCAGGGGCATAAAGCCCCAGACAACTGAGCTCCTAGGATCATTGGGACACGCAAACCCCTCCACCACAATAAGGTGGTAGCCCAGGAGGGGTAATTCAGACATGCAACTGCCAAATCCCCCCGATGATGATCCTGGGTGCTCATCCTCGGTGAGTCAGACAGAGACTAGAAAGGTCAGTGGCACAAATGAAAAGGTGACCAGTCAGATCGTTGGGCCCATGCTCCACAAAACTAAGAACCAAGACAGGAAATTCAAAAGAATCAAGTTTGCTGCCAAAGCACAAGTCAACAAAAAATATCAGATCCCCCGGTATGTCCCCAAAGAACATGATCCTGGTTTCACATCAGATGATCCAGTGGATATCTTCCTCACATTCTATCCCAAGTCCCTTAGAGATGCCACACTGGAAATGTCCAATCTCTACGCCGAACAAAAAGGGAAAACACTCAACATGACTGAGGATGAACTTCTGACATTCTATGGTATAATAAGATGTCATGCGAAGGAACAGGTTTGATGAGATTATGTCTTCTGTTGATTTAGTAGACAACATGAAGATCACAGCTGACCCATTCTTCAAGGTGTGTCCCATTTTTAAGCATCTGAATGACATCAACAACGCAATCCCAATGGCAGAACATGTGGCAGTAGATGAAACGATGATTGAGTATTTTGAAAGACATGGGTGCAAACAGTTTATTAGAGGTAAGCCTATTCATTTTGGGTATAAAATATGAAGCTTAGCATCCTCCTCCAGGTATGTCCATCCGATGGAGCCGTATGTAGGAAGCCACACACATCTGTTGGAAACTGGACTTGGTCAGGGTCCAAGTGTGATTCTTGGCCTGGCAGAGAAAGCTAAAGTGCCACCTGGAGTCAAGTTTTACCACTACAACCACTTCACAACCCTGTCCCTAGTGGATGAGATGACCCTGAGAAGCTGTGGCAGCTGTGGCACAATGCGACAATCTCAGCTCCATAACATTCCCTTTACAGCACCAAAGACCTTCAGGAAGACACCCAGAGGAGATGCTGAGTATCTGGTTGAGGCACAGAAGCTGAATGTAAGGTGGAATGACAACAGTGAAACTGAGGCGAAGAAATGGAACAAACAGAAGCGGATCATGGACAAGGTGGGACAGCCCAAGTGTTTCCAGGACTACAACACACACATGGGAGGAGTGGACCTGCATGACCAGTTTGTCAGCCGCTACAGTCAACATCCGGTCCAAAAAGTGATGGTGGCCATGCTTCAGCTGGGCCCTGAACAGTGCCATGGTGAACAGCTGGTGCTATTACAGGTACACAAGACTGTATGTTATTTAGCAATATCACAATCGAGCTTGTGAAGTTTGACTCGAGGTCTTCGCTAGTGCTCTTTGGTCGACAAGGGCAACAGTGATGATGTCCAGACCAACATCACAAACTCAAGTGTGATATTGCTTTTACAGAACATTCTAGATATGGGGCATGACGCTGTAAAAACGATGATATTGATGATTAATCAATAGCATCATATGCAAACAAAAACATGGCACATTCATGCATCTATCATGCTTGTTTTGTCATTCATTTAGGTCCTGGAAAAGCGGGCAGAAGGATCTCCTCTCCTTCCAGAGGCTGGTAGCCCAGACCCTCCTCCTGCGCCATTGAACAAAGCCAAGTAGGCAGGGCAGAAGATCCTCAATGGCGGTGGCGATAACTGATGCCACCAGGTTTGATAGTTTCAACCACTGGCCCTGCAGTACTGATAGCAGGTACAAGCGATGCAAGAACAGTGGCGGACGCACATCATTTGTGCTTGGAACTGTGATATGCCACTACATGTGGAGTGCTTCAAGAAGTACCACACTGAGTAGAACATGCATGAAAGATGATGGAATGTATGGGAAGAAATGTTTTCAGAGGTTCTAAGAAAATACTGTGTGTTGAGATTTTGAGTATAAAAAAAATGAGAATAAAGAAACCAGTTCAAATTGTTTGTTGTTTTGAATTTTATACAGGGGGAACCTGAGACTCTACCTTTTTGTTCTTATTTATTATGACCATATTATTATTATTATTAGTAGTAGTAGTATTATATTATTATTATTATTATTATTACTATTATTATTATTATTATTTCTCTGTTATTATTAGGTGACACTTGACCTACTGACAAGCCGTGTGGCTACTGGCAACAATCGTTTCCAGTCATAAAATGGCTGTTTTCTTCAAAACAAAGTACAAAATGGTAAAAATAAATACATAACATAATGTTAGGCTGTTTTTACAGTAATACTTACAGAGCTGGCTGGCAACGACTTTTTCCAAAATTTTAGAGATGAAGACCAGGTTGGAGATAGGCCTATAGTTTGTTAAAACCCCTGGATCCATAGTGGGCTTTTTTAGCAGGGGTTTGATTACAGTAATTTTAAAAGTCTGCGAGACATAGCTTGATGTCAGGGACATATTGATAATGTCTAGTAAGGTGGTGCCAAGTAAAGGGAACACTTTTTTAAGTAACCTAGTAGGAATAGGATCGAAGAGACTCGTTGTGGATTTAGAGGCGGAAACGACAGAAGCCAATTGTTGAGTGCTGATAGGGAGAATGCGTCCAGATAAGTATCTCGCTTAGAGGTTATCTCCAATGCGGCTGCACTGATGGACAAATTTATGGTAGGTGATGCGAGGAGGTCTTGAATGTTAACTCTCATGGTTCCAATTTTTTCATTAAAGAAGTTCATGGAATCACTGCTACTGAGATGTGGAGGAATGGATTGCTTGATAGAGTTATGACTCTGGGTCAGCCTGACTGCAATGCTGAATAAAACCCTGGGGTTGTTCTTATTTTCTTCTATGAGTGATCAGTAATATCTGGCTGTGGCTGTCATGTTTTTGGAATATCTTGCCAGGCCTGACAGAAATCATCCTTTTTAGTTAAACACCATTGCTTTTCTACGTGTCTTGATCTTTGCTTTAACTCACGTATTTTTAAGCGTACCATGGAGAGGAGCTTATTCTAGTTATACTCTTTTCAGATAGAGGTGCAATGTGGTTCAGAGTGCTGTGCAATGAGCCTACAATGCTAACAAAATAAAATTATCAATGTCGTGGCAACTGGGGGGGTTGCATGAGTTTCCTGACACACCGAGCCTGGGTATTGCACTAAGAATCGACACAACTGTAAGATTGCTTCTGTTCGGTTTTGTGCAACCAGCTAAAATAAAATAAGAGGTTATTAAATGATGGTCAGACAAAGTTCTAAGGAGAGACTGTTAAGTGTTCAATTTCAATCCCACATGCTAACACTAGGTCTAGGGTGTGGTTGAAGTCGTAAGTGGGTTCATGCACACATTGACAGAAGCCAATTGTTTCTAGTATGGAATTGAATGCAGTAGCCAAGCTATCATTAACCACATCTACAGGAATGTTAAAGTCTCCATTAATTATAACTATCAGAGTTAAGGACCAAGCTTGACAGGAACTCCAGAAATTCAGATAGGAATTTGGAGCATGGGCCTGGATCACATTGTTTAGTGCAACTACAGTACTGTATATGCACCCATTCCAACATGATTCATGTTATTTTCTTATGTGTGATTGGTTTTCATTGGTTACCATTTCTTTTTACACAGTTAATGTTAGGGTTCTGCACATTTGGGTTTCTGGTATTTGTTTTGTGTGCTTGTTTCTTTCATAATACTCACTCGATGTCTCACTATGGGATGTATGCCCTCTTGTGTCAGCCCTCAGAAGCATCAATGTCATTATGCCAATTTTAATTGGCTGGTGAACGTATTCGTCCGCGGCAGGTGGAACCACCTGCTATAAATACTGACCACGGGCGACACCATTTTATTCACACACCTCTTCTCACCCGAAGCTTCCTGGCATCCATCAGGTGAGTGCAAGCTTAACTGTCCACAGACAGAGCAATTTAAGCTTGTTTGATGGGCACTTCGCTCCCTGGTCGCTAGTGTTACACTTGTGCTAAACAGAATTTGTGCGCTTTCCTTGCTTCTACAGCTTGGTCAGCGTCGCGCTCGATTCCCTTCCACTGACCGAGCACATGGACAGCAGCCACGTGTCTCTCTGCTGCTGCCTGTTCTTCAGCTCAAACATGGCAGTTGCGGGAACTTAATCTCCAGCAGGGACCCGCACGAGGTCTGCTCGAACTGCCTGGGGCTGGAACACGCCCTTCAGTCAGTGGACAACCCCGGCTTGTGTCGTCTTTGTCTGTTTTTTACCAGCAAAAGTCTCCGCAGGCGGCTAGCACGTCAAACTAGCCAGTCTGGGGCGGATTTCCCTCTCCCCTCCACCACTCCAGGTGGTGATGAAAGGAAAGACTGGGAGGATGGAGCTGCAACAGCTCTGTCTGCCACCGCCAGGTGGAGCTCCCAGCTTGATCTGGCAATGGAAACCGCCATAGACCCCACTCGCCGACTGACGTGGGCGGCTACCCTGCCGCTTCTCCCATCACCCTGGTGATGCTGGACGTGTGCAAACGCACAGCCGCCCGGCTGGACGTTCCCTGGTCCGCAGCTGTCACGGAGACCACCAAGTCCCGTCACATCAGAAAGACGTTCCAGTTGGCCAGGAGTGCGGCGAAGCAGCCCCTCCCGGTCTTCCCTGAGCTGCTCGAAGAGCTCGCAGCCACCTGCAAAGACCGTCCTTACAGTGGTCACCATTTCTGGCGCTTCCTCCCTCGACTGTGAGGCGAGGGAGAGCCTGGGTCTCCAGTGGATGCCCACGATGGAGCCACACGTGGCTGCCCATCTGCACCCCTGATGCTCTGCACTCTCCTCCTGTGGCCCGGTCCTCCCCTCCAAAGCGGACTGGTTTCAATCTGCGCTGTCTGCAGCGTTGAACGCCAGGGCGCTCAATGTGCTCTCCCTGCTCACAGCATATCAGACGGAGCTCTGCGGTGACTTTGCCCGAACCCACGATCTGTTGGTGTTCGCGGACATCCCCACCATCGCAGACCTGTCCCTTCATATTTAGCGTTGCACTGTTCGGGCTACGGGGAAGATAATGGGAACCATGTTGCTGCAGGAACGTGCAGACCTGTCAGACAGAGAGAAGAATGACATTCTGGATATACCAGTCGTCCCAAAGGGGATTTTTGGCTTGGCGCTTGCTTCCATGCAACGCCGTTGCAAGGCAAAGAAGAGGGAAGACGAGGCGCTCCAGCTTTGTCTCCAATGAATGCCTCCGGTTTCGCAACTGTCGCAACGCAGGGAAACCACCCCTGCGGCTCCCCAGCCCGCGCAATTCCGAATTTTTAAACTGATGAAGCCGACTTCCAACCCACCCACTCCATCTGGCCGTACCTGGCCATGCCCTCCCTCGGCTTCTGCTGCAGCCCCTCCGGCTTGACCAGCCCAGGCTGCCGCTCCTCAGCCCAAGAGGGAGAAAAGAGTGGCCTGAGAGGCTCTCTCCCTACCAGTGACGTCGCTGATGGTTCCCCGTTCTCCAGCTCCACTGGTTTTTGATGTACACGAGGCAATCCCCTCTGTTCCTCCCTCTTGACTGTCATGGGCAGCTCTGGAGCGAGACATGTGTTCCAGACTTCCGATGGCAGAAGGCTTTGTTCCAGCTCTGCCTGAACGTTCATAAGCACACTTTTCAGATCATGTTTGTGCTTTAAACTTTGTTCTGCTGCAGCATCCAGGCCGAAGGCCGAGGGCTCAGCAAATGAATCCATTAAAAAGATTAATGAACATAAACAGCACGGTGGCAATGCCTTCTGTCTCCCCCTGGCGAGAAACCACAGTTTCTTCCCAGGTGGGGGTGGTGGGGGTGACGTCACTGCGGGCTCTACAGCCGGGTCCTTCCCCATTTCGCCAGCAGGGGGCCTCATCTCACCACAGATGAGCTCCCCCCTGGTGGGAGACCACCCCGAGCGCCGCTACACAGCAGCACCTGGGTGCGGTCCTACCCATCCGCCGACAGGGGGCTCCCTCGCCCCAGAGTCGAGCCTGCCTATGGCGTTGATGCCAGCGCTGGCGGCCCCACTACCCCTCAGGGGTGAGCGTTGGGCCGCCATCACAGCATCCCCGTGGGTAGTAAGGACAGTCACAAGAAGTTACAGACTGCAGTTTGCCTCCGCGTACCTCCGCGCTTCTCCGGCGTTGTTCACTCCCTGGCTCAGGGGGAGTCAGCCCATGTTTTACAGGAGGAGATCTCCTCTCTGTTAAACAAAGGAGCGGTTTGTGTCATCATTCATCATTGTCATTTTTTCCTTCAAAAAGGCTTTTTAAAAAGCAAATTATAAAAAAAAAAAAACATTGATCTGTCATTTAGGACACATTTTGTGAATAGTTTTAATGCTGTTAATTTGTACACTATTTTTGAGAGGGTTAGTGTAATTTGAGAGAATGTTCTGTCAAAATGAATGTAGTTATTCTCATGAAAAAAGCCGAGGTAATACTGGAGGATTGAGTGGCCTTTTCATGAGCAAAGCACTGGTCTAAGATCAGATTTATGTCAATCCAGTGATTTAAATGAGCTGGGCCTAAAGTCTTTTCTCGCTCTGGAGACATAGTGAAATATGACCTTACCTTCCCTGGTAAAGTGGCCCATCAGTTGAATAGTGGCTGGGGCTATTCCAATTAAACTGGCCAATTTAGTCATAAAACAATTTGGCTATATTAATATAAATGAAAATAATACGGTCACAAGTGTGGGCTTCCCTTCGTAGGGCTATACCCCTTTGTGTTCCTCTATTTGACACCATGTACAGTGATTTTTAATTGCCGTTAGATTACAGCTTCTCTCCAAATAGCCATTTACAGCGTCATCATTATTGGTGGCTTGGGTAAACGTTCTTGCGAGCAAAAGCCTTTTTGGTTGTACAACAATGGTAAAGAAACATTACTAGCCTTTGGTTTGGCACAGCAAGGGAGCAGAGAGTAGAGTAAATAAATTTACTTCCCCTTTCACCTCTTGTTTGCTTGTACTAAAAAGGTCAGAATCACCAATGTTTCATTAGTGAACTCAGTTGAAAAATATCTGCAATATCTGATATTAACAGCATAAATTTAGAATGTCATTTTGACATACATTAATTTTAATTTATAGCAACCACCAATTTATGCACATTGTAATTCATGAATTTCTGTGTTTTTTTTTATCTTTTATTAATAAGAAGGCAGTGATAGCTACAATAGTTGAATATCATGGTCAAGTGATTGCTTTATTGTGTTTATCTTTAATACGTATTTTGCTGTTCATTGATGTCCGGCAGGGAATCTGGACTGCTGAATGAAAACAGAAAAATTTCTGTCTCTTATCAGAGAGGTTCCTTCGGTTGCGGCTACCCATGGTGCGAGTTGAGACTGTTGGCACTCCTATTTGATCAACAACATTTCAGTGGCGTGGCTGTTTGTAGAGGTTGTTTGCTTCCTCCAATGTACAGGTGTGTGCATTAACATTGGTATGATGACATTTAAGCATTCTTGTTCTTTCGATTTTAGCATTTTTCATGAAAGCCTTTTGCGTAGCAACATGTTTTGAGGGCACTCCAGATATGCTGTCTCTTTTAATTGGCCATCGTCTTTGGTAGGAACAGTGGTTCAGTGTTCTGATAACACCTGGTTGGTGGTGTGGGTCAAAGAGCAGGTATTGGTCTGTGTGGGTTGACTTCCTGTCCTTTTTGTCCTTTAGCTTTCTTATTTTCTCAATGTATACTGCATAGTCAAAGAAAACCAGGCAACTGTCCCGCACAGATGAACTTTATGTAGTGGTCCGAGGTGTTGATGTGGGCAGTGAATGCCTCCAATAAGTGGCAGCTCAAGGCTATTTTTGATGGGGGTGCTGGAGAGAGTTTATGAAATGATGGAGGTGCTAAGACAATCATAGGACCAGGGGATGGGACTTGACTATTACCGGAGGTTCTAAGGAGTTTGTATATTTATATATATTTATCACAAGTCTCAACTATTACAAAATCATGCACATTATGAAGTGACACAGGCCACCAATGACATAATAGCCTATCACTGCTATTCTCAGGTCTAATGTGTAATAATGTATCATGTCTGGAAAAGACATAAGTGAAGCTCCAAAACAAATTCCCCTCAGGAAAAAAACAAACAACAAAAACAAAACAAAACAAACAAATAACAAAATAAAAACCACAGAAAACATCAACCCTAGGGAAAGCCTTTTTTTTCTGGGAATACACTGCACCATTAGTCCTGTCCTTTATTCCTTAACAGCCTTGCCTTTATAAATCAGCACCAAAAATATGTCAATTTTTGCTGGTCTTTTGAGCCTCTGATTTGTGTACAGCAAACAATAGGTTTGGCAAGTCTGGTGGTGATGTGTTCAGGTACCATAAATAATGTAATCGCCAATCGGGCACTTAAAAATACATCATTTACTGTGCATTTGATAATCGCTGTATTTGCCTAATACATATATTCTGTAACTAATATCGCCAGTGATGACCAAAACAATGTCACATATTTGAACAAAGAATAGATTATTTGCTGACAGGCGAAAAAAGTAAAAATTTCCATTTCTTGGAGTTGCTATGGGCTTCTTTGGAGGTGCTATAGCGCCCCCTAGCTCCCTCCAGCCCATGACTCCAATTCTTGCTTCTTTGATTATTTCCTAGGTGCTGTTTGACCTGTGCCTCTGTCATTGCCAATATCTTCTTAAAGAAACTATGTCCTAAATGTCCAGATATTTCTTTTCAAGATTCCTATCATGTCTACACATGTGCAATTCCTCCAAATTATGGAATTAATTTTCCAACATGAGTAGTGTTATACTACTGCTGTATTCCATCTGTTTTAGGGCCCCCTTTTCAGCTGTACATCCCATGTAAGGTTTTTTTTTTTTTTAACCCTTGACTTGGACCCGTTTTAGTTTTTAATTGCATAAAAGAAACACGTAAAATTCGTTTACTTCATCAAGCCTTTTTGACTTTGTTAGGAACCTTGATTTCAACAAAATTACACACAATTTTTTTTCCCCACTACATTATAAAATGCTCTGGTTAAGATAATGTCACCTATGGTGTTTGGGTCCATTTGGACCCGTTTTAGTTTTTAATTGCATCAAAGAAACACTTAAAATTTGTTTACTTCATCAAACCTTTTTGACTTTGTTGGGAACCTTGATTTCAACACAATTATACACAAAAAAATGTTTTCACTACATTATAAAATGCTCTGGTTGAAATAATGTCACCTATGGTGTTCGGGTCCATTTGGACCCTGTTCTAAAAATAAGATTGTAAAGCAATAATTAGAGCCAAAATTGAAATCATAAGTGCACTGTCAGCCAACACAATGACAGCCATCTCCTCTACAAATTATGTGAGCTTCAGGGGATGGTTATGTATCCAGTGTATGTGCAAAAAAAAAAAAAAAACCCTTCTATTTATTTATGAAAATAAAAGCCCACAGACCAAAACCAAAAATATTAAAATCCCAAGATTTTCATGGATAAGGAAGCCTAATAAGCCTAATAAGCCTAATAAGGCTTCCTTATCCATGAAAATCTTGGGTAAGCAAGAGATGACAAAAAAATTGGATGATAGGTTATTGTTTTAGTGTATTTAAAATCTGATTTAAGACACGGTCCAAACGGACCCGTTAACACCGTGGATGGTAACAGAAAGCTACCACAGGGCGAAGGTTAATTCTATATCTATCTGAATGTCTCCGAAGCGAATTGAGTGATTTTGACTGTGTGAGTATTTTGGCATTAATCAGATCAAGTATCAGTTTACATGCTCACAGCTGCTTTCTGTGAAAAAACACAATGTTCATGCTTTCTACATTATAGCCTTTATTTCACAAGAATGTCTTACCATTGCCCTTTCAGTTTCTGCACAGCACCAGGAGATAAAGATTAATGCATATATAACTAGATATGGTGATGAAATAACTGGGACACAGCAGTGGCACATGGCTGATGAGTCAAAGGTTGCATACCTGATTCTCAGAGTACCACTGCTGAAACAGGAATGCACCCTGAACAGATGCACTGGGCTTAAATTAGAGTGGGGAATCACATCATGCCCCAAACACACCTGCAAACAAACTGGTTACAGTTTAATGGGATCAATTTTGGGATTGTGCTTTTTCACTTTGCAGCAGTTTGACACACATTGACAATTATAATGATGACTATACAGTATGTGCTAATTTAACTTGGCAAAAAGGGTCCAACAATTCTTTTTAGGTCCTGTAATGGATGTCACCAAAGAATAGAATACATAAGTAGCACGTTGCATAAACATAACTTTTGACTATTGCTATTTGAGCGATTATCTTCATCTGCCTTGATGCCCTAGAACAGGGATGTCAAACCGGTTCCACAAAGGGCCGTGTGGCTGCAGGTTCTGGTTCCAACCAAGCAATAGCACACCTGACTGAAGTCATTTAATCAACTGATCCGAGTCTTCAGACCGCTGATTGGTCAAACTGTGTGTGCTTGATTAGTTGGAACAAAAACCTGCAGCCACACGGCCCTTTCTGGAACCGGTTTGATATCCCTGCATTAGAATCAATTAGGCTTACTGGATTAACTCCTGCAGGGAATGGGCAATTTTTTTTTTCGCCCCTAGAAAAGATCAAGGAGGTATTTTCTCTGAAAATTATAATATACGTATTGAAATAAAAATCAAAACCACTGGGGAAGGTCCTCAATCGCCCTTTATTGACAATCTGCCGCTGACTTTGTGGAGGTAATTTATTCCAGTGGGACTATAACTCTCCTGCTTTTGCTGTTTTTTGGGGTTTTTTTGCTACTTTTGCCAGGTGACCAGAGCCAGCTAATTCTGTCAGTGCTGACATCTCTAATATACAGTGTAACAGTGAATAGTTGGTGAATATGGTGCCAGATAGCAGGATGACAAAGAGATGTTTTAGGATAAAACTAAACCATGCTTAATCTCATGACTGACTGTTCAGAATCAGAGAACTGAGGTGTTTTACTTTTGGTATATTAGACTAGAACTGTTATGAATTAAACAGAGTCTTGACTCACAAGCGGAAGTAGAAATTCCAACAGTTGGGGTACGAAAAGTTTATTAATTAAGTACAAAAACAAACTGTACAATAACCAAGGAATAATAATAATAGTAACTTTAATATCATGTTAGAAAGCTGTAGGCTCAAAGTAAGGTCAAGCTTAACTAAACTGTGGAAAGTTCCCTGAGAGGACTTAAAAGCGCCCTTTCAGTAGGCGCCAATGGATTCTTGTCATATCCCTGAAAGAAAACTTGTCATCTCATCGCTGCAAGTCGCAAGTGTGGAGAGACTGACAATAGGTAAATATTGAGTTATGGACCTTGGGCCTTTTTAAGCAGGATCAGCAATCTCACCCACAGCTTGAATGAACGGATAGAGCTGTCATTAGCTCTGACTATGATGAAAGTGAAACAGAGCTGTAAGGGAAAATCCAGCATTGATCCGAAACCACCTTGTATTTAACAGTTCTACACACTTTGTAAACACTTTCCATATATTTCAGTCACATAAACACATTTGATTGTTGCATTTTGAAGTAGAAAAAAAAAGATGTAATATTTGGAACCAACTCCCCCAAGCCTTAAGTGATAAAAGATTGTTAAGAAATGAAAAATAAATGACCAGCAATTGTCTTGTCAATACATTTGTGTTAAAAGTGCATACATACTGGTATGTGCATGTGTAATCTGCTCAAATGAACGGGTCAGTTTCTCGACTAAAAGGGTCCACTCCGATCTCTTTCCTGTTGCCAAGTTTAATGCAGTCATCATGGCAGACTCTCTAACCTCATATTAATGCTCATCTGGCTGGAACAAATGGAGCAAAAAGAGATAGAGAAAGGTTTGTTTTGGTGGAACGCTTCAGCACACTGCTAAACATAATAGATGAGTTTTTTCACTGTTGAATTTCAACTAATGAAACTCATCTTTGGGTTTAAAGAACTCTGTTGCATACGAGCCAGCTGAGTAAACAAAGCAAATCTTCACCCTCTGACTATTTATCCCAATTTTTTTCCCGAACTTTCATCTCAGTAATTTAAGCCTTTTTCCAAACTATCACTCCCTCCATCCCTCCATTTCCATTTTCATGCTGGTGCAGATACAGAAATGCAGCTTGGACTAATCTGCAGGCAAAGCCTCCGAGGACCCTTGCGGTTGTGTTTCCTCACAGAGGATGCACATGATTGATTGAACCTGGGGAAAATTTTGTCGAGCTGATGAAAACAAAACAAACAAACAAACAAAAAAAACAAAACACAAACACAAACAAAAAAACCCTCTTCCCTCAACCACTAGAGGTCGTCACAATTGCCAGGCAGCACCTTTTCATGGCACAAGCCTGGGACTGTAACATCTTAAATTTCTCACACTAGTACTCATGAAGCTCAGACTGGTTTCTTAGAGATGATAACATGCACTGCATGTTTCAGATGTTGCTAAAGTTTATTGAATGTGAGCATTGTGTTTTTTCAAATTATCAAAGCACAGTGTGTGTGTCTGTGTGTGTGTGAGTGTGTGTGTGTGAGTGTGTGTGTGTGTGTGTGTGTGTGTGTGCAGAATCCGTGTCTATGTGTGCAACCAATCATTTGAAAGAAGCTCGTGTGTACATCAGATGAGGGCTGAGGAAGGAGAACTGGGAAATTACTTTTATCGGCAAGCTGTCACAAGCTGGACAAGACGTAGCAGGTTGAATGTTTCTCTCTCTCCCTAAATGGGCCATTTTTTTTCTTTCATAGATCAAATACCACATCATTAAGAATGTAGAGGTAGAGCTGCACCAAAAACAGGGACTTCAGAGCAAAAACATCTTTCTTTTTCCCGGATTCCATATGAGTCCATTTATCATCTCCATTACTGATGGCGTGGAAGGAAGAGTCCATGTTGTCACGACCGTAACTTTTTTTTTCCACTGCTGGAGCCAGGGGAACAAAAAACACAACACAAGGGGGAGCCAGCGAGCCGGACCCTGACACATGTATTTTATCACAGTCACCCATTCACAAATCTCTGAGGAATATTTTTCATCCAGCTGATTTTTTTTTTTTTTTTTTTTTTTTTTTGTGGTGCTTTATTTGATTATTTTAATTTGCACATAAATGCTGTCAAGAACCTTCCCAGTGTCCATTATGGTACAAGCCTGTTAATACCATTTTTTGATCCTAAAAATAACCTCTTGTTGCTGTCTAAAAAGTAATTTGCAGACCATGTTGGACATGGTGTGAAAACTCGTTGCCTTATGCCAGTTAAAATAATAATATAAAATCCTCCATTAAGGAGCATCCATTGTAAATACTATTGCTAAGCCACTCAACTCACTTGATTGGTTAAAATCGGCATGTCAGTTGGCTACACTGTACTTAACTGCCTTTTGTATAGACCCTGTTGAAGCTGATTTTAGAATACTTTTTCTTTAGGGTCTTAACACATATTTGCTGATCTTGTTTGTTTAAATAACATATTTAATGTGCTGTTACTTTTCTGGCACAGAAAATAAAGATATGTAAAAGAGATAAAAAGCTAGCATGTAGTCAAAACTTGGGGCAAGGCGGTGCAGTAAACAATGCCATTGTGGAAAAAGAGCGGTCTTATGTCGGGGAAGGGCTAAAATTTCATTGTGTGTATTGTGTGCAGTGTGTGAGAGAAGATTTAATTTTGTGGTGTGGAAAGTGGTATCCAGCTGCAGCAGCTTCACGACTGTGATTGTTGAACTTCGATTTCAGATTTTGGGTGTGGACAAGCTGTTCAGTCATTTGTGTGGTCAGGCTGTCATGGTGAACTTCATTCACCGGGAATGGAGTGGGTCTGGTCTTTTTTTTCCACCTCTGCTTTTCTGAGATATCTTTTCACTCTGGATCTCAAAGCCAAGAGTTTTTTTTTTGTTTGTGTTTTTTTAACACGTTACTGAGACAGTCCCATATTTTCCATCACACCTTGTCTCTTGGCATTCCATTAGGG
Source organism: Arothron firmamentum (assembly GCA_016586285.1). Classification (NCBI taxonomy): domain Eukaryota; kingdom Metazoa; phylum Chordata; class Actinopteri; order Tetraodontiformes; family Tetraodontidae; genus Arothron; species Arothron firmamentum. The sequence continues at coordinate 6,627 of BJFM01004907.1, read as the reverse complement.
GACCAGCATTTCACCAGCAACCAGTCAAATTATTTTTAAAACATCTCCTTTGTGAGATGCCTTGTTTTTATATTTGCCATAAGGATTATTCTGTCTTGCAGTCACTACACAATTTAATCTGGGAAAAATTTAGGACTTTTTTTTTCTTTTTCAAAAAAGCAAACTTAAAAATCCAAACCAAGAACTACGGAATACAGATGGTATTCTGTAGTCATAGAAAAACAAATGGTGATGTTTCAACATTAAAAATGCATTACCTTTGCTAAATAAAAAAATTCTGTCCTGCTTAAGCATTGTGCACACTGGTTGATAGAGTATTGTCTGCAGTCCCTGTCGCATGATGATTCACTTCCAGTGAAGCTGGCAGGCAATATTGTTGTAGTGTATTTTTTGCATTTCTGGAATGTATTGACTGAGAGAACGCTAATTTGGCCTGAAAAAGTGCTAATTTGTGTCTTTATTGTTTTTTGCTATTGTCAATTCTTCTGTAGCTTAACAGTTAGCTTGACAGCTAGTCCTACCTGGGCTCATGGTGTGGATCATGAAACGTCTGGGGAAAACGCTGTGTGTAAATAGAATGAAGAACAGACCTCTGATGATGTGTAAATTTCTTTAAGGACTGTGTTAAATTCAAAGGAACCAGTATTAAACTCTAAATTAATTAGATTGTGCCTACTGTAATTGACTGTTTAAAACAGTTTAGGAGGAACCTCAGAATGGTTTTGCCAAGTGGAACTTATTTCTCTCAGTGGGCGGAGGGAAATGTAAATGATGAAACAGACACAATGTCGAACCCCTTAGCTAGCATCGTTGAACGTGGACATAATTTACATGTTTAAATATTCCCGTATATTCATCTCTACAAAGTAAAGGACATAAAACATTAAATTGTCCATTTAGAGTTTAATTTTGGCTCTTTTGAATTTAACGCAGTCCTTAAACAAATTTTTAGATCTATGTCCAACAAAATCCTTTAAAAAAATGCATTGTGTGTATGTGTGCCCTGGCCAGCCTGTGTGCTGCCTGTATAACCTTGATGACTGCTATAATCTGTTAGGGCCAGTATACATTGCACAATCTGCGTCAGATTAAGGATGATGTGGTGAAATCTTTGGTCCTAGCTCAAAAATGGTCCTCTGTCGCACTGAGACATATTCAAGGGCTAAAAATGGACACTATTCTGAAAGTGTCAGGGTGACCATCTCACAATGTATCAGCTACGACCTACATCTCGTCACTAACTGATAGAAATGCAGCAGGAAGGGGGAAATGTATGTTGAGTTAAAGGTCCACTGCAAAAAAAAAAAAAAAAAGGTGGTACCACAGTCGGGCCTCTAACACATTAGTATCATGTATTCAATTCACGGCATGGACAACTTTCTCGAGTTTCACAGAGAATCTTTAAAAGGCTTTGAACTTAAATGTGGAGTCATCCACTCCTGATCTCAGGATTGATTGGTTGAAGATAAGCTTGGCAGCGGTGCCACTGTCCCCAATGTTTCAAACGGGCTCTGAAAAAAAAAATAAAAAAATGCGAACATCAGCTATTGTTAACTTAAAATGGCACAGTGAAACACAAGTCCAGCTTAACCAAAAGAAAAGACAGGAAAGAAAGAAGGCTCCACCCAGGCCCAGAAAATAACTTTCAACATAAGACCTATTTTTATTTCTGAGCTAAAGGTTAACAGCCTTAGTTTGGACAACGCTGTTTGGTGTTATTCATATTACAGGGCCTCCAAACAGGCTAGGTACGTGCATCTCAAAATGACAGATTTGGAAAAACATTTGCCAAAAGAAGCAGGGACAACTCAGCTGTCATCTTGGGCCAACTTTCTGTAGGAATGCTTCTCTGCAAGCACGTAAGAATGAAGGGAACAGAAATGCCAAAATTCACTTGAAGAAAAACACTCATAGCTTTCACTCAATTCCCTTCAGAGTTTCACCTTCGGGTGGAGGCGGCAGGAGCATTTATTATTTATTTACACATTTTCAAAGCAAACCTTGATGCATATATTCTTCAATAACCCATAGATAGGCTATGAAAAACACAAGTTTTCAACTCTGGTAGACCACATGATACGGTTAAAGCGACCTGTTTGCTTCACCAGTTCCAAAACCCGCTGTGCATTTCTAAACAAATTTCTTCTTCCTGTCCTTGCCTAATAACCTTTGCTTCATTTTTCCATCCATTGTCACAAGCGCACCTCTGCCTTTTGGTCTGAAGTGCATTTTCAATGAAAATATCCGGCACTAAAATGGTTGATACTGAACAATGCATGTAGCATTCTTTACGCTCATTCAGCTGTTGCAGCAGATGGGTGTTTGGTTCATGAGTGATGTGCTGCTGGGAAGCGCAAACTCACCGAGTGTGATTACCTCCCATGCCGGGTATACTTTTCACAATTAATCAGTACCTGAATACTGTAACACTCCCACCTAAACAGCCATGATGCAATGGTAGTCTGGGCCAAAAGAGGGTGCTGTGTTAAATAAAAAAATGGAACTGGATCAGACAATTTAAGTAGATAAATGCAACTTTCATGGTTGAAGAAAAAAACATTTTTAATGAACGGCTGATCAAACCTCTGCCTCTTAATGAGACAGAACTCATTATTCTGAATATTCTTTCTAGGTTCCTTGACGGGCTGAAGCGTGCACTGTCATACTCATTGTCTTCACTCCGTGCTGCCTGCATTCCTGTGCTCCAGTCCCGCGCCCTACCCAGCAGTCGACTATACAACCGCTCCAGACCAGAGCAGGAGGTGATTCCTTGGTGTCTGGACTTGGTGTCCCCAGTGGGTGCTTGCTTATTTTTTGTGAAAAAGAGGGATGGGACTGCACCACTGCATTGACTACTGGGGCCTATATGAAATCACAATCCGAAACAGGTACCCCTTGCCACTCCTTGACGCCCCGTTCGTGCCGCTTCAGCCTGTCGTCAGGATATCACCACCAGCGGCCAGACGGAGAGGACAAACCAGAGCCTCCAGAACATGCTGAAGTGCCTGGCAGCACATCGCCCCGCGGCTTGGAGCACCTTTCTCCCAGGTGTCGGCAGTTATCCCTTTTCATGGCACCCCTGGGCTATTAGCCGCCCCTGTTCGAGCCCCAGGAGAGAGAGATCGCCGGTTCGAGTTCACCTCCGCCGTTGCAAGGCACTTTGGAGACAGGTACATGCGGCTTTTCTTCGCTCTTCCTCCCAGACGCAGAGGCAGTTGAATCGATGTCGGACCCCTGCACCTGTTTACAGCCCGGGCCAGAGAGTCTGACTATCTGCGAGGGACCTTCCGCTGCAGGTGGAGTCAAGGAAGGTGGAGTGAATGGTGAACTCCGCCACTGTCCGTTTGAGGCTCCTTACGTCCATGTGAAACCAGTGGGGGAGTCCAGACTTTTTCCCGTCACTGACTACCCTCTTTCAGCTCAGATTACTGTGCACCCGCTATACGGTCCAGCAGATCCTGGATGACTGCTGGCGTGGTCGGGGGTAGCAGTACCTGGGGGAGGGCTACGGTCCAGAGGAACACTCTTGGGTGCTCCACCGCCACATTCTGGACAAGGAAGTGCTTCAGTCCTTTTACGGGGACCACCTGGACAAGCCGGATAGAGCGCCGGGTGGCGCTCGTTGAAAGGGGGGGGGGGGTAATGTCAGGAACTGTGTTTTGTGTACCTGCTCTGCCTGTCCTGCAGATGGCGCTGGTGACTACAGAGGCTCAGTCTGGGACTCACACCTGCGTCCTATTTTCTCATCAGGTGGCTAATTTAAGACACCAGCAGCAAGTCATCAGCATTGGATCGTTTGTTCTCCTGAGTGGTAGGTAGCGTCTGTCCAATCTTCTAGCTTGTGAGTTTTTCCCAGTCATCTAACTATGTTAGAGTGGATTCATTTTTTGTTGGATTGTTTTACCGTGATCTCTTCGGCTCTCAGCCCAGTTGTGCCGCCGGCTCGCTTTACGTTTGGACTTATTAATCATCCGGTGGAGCGCTCTTAGTTTAAATCTTGTTTTTCGTTGTGTCGCCGGCTCACTTTACGTTTGGACTTATTAATCCTCCGGTGGAGCGCTCTTAGTTTCAATCTTGTTTTTGTAGCAATTTAAAAACCAAAATACTTTCATTTAATGTGATTAGGTTTCACCATCAAATGAAAAACAAAAATACTAAAAATAAAAATCATGCCAATTAGGCATGCAAAAGTATATTTTGTTTGCCCCGCAGCATGGGTTTCCATGGCAACCAAGCAAAGTCACTTGAAAAAATCGTGCTAATTAAGAAATTTTAATTGTTCCTCTTCAACCTAACACTTCGGCAAAAAACCAAACAAAAATCTATGATTTAGCCTGTGCAGATCCAGGGCCCCAGGCTGGACATAAGGAGTATGGCACCTGGGGAAAAATTGGCTCAGTGCGAGTTAAAATAAATAGATCTAGGAATTAGAATTTAAAGTCATTGCTGGACTGTGTCAGAGGTTTGTTTCTGTCTGAGCGCTACTGATATGTTATGTTCCTGGAAAGATGCATAAAGATACACTGACATTATTTGCTATAGATAACTTAGTTCAGGGTAAAATTTGCTCAGGTAATATGTCTTCTCCACTTTAAACTACATGTTTTCGATGTGCAACAGCACTACTATACAACCAGCATAATGGACAGATGAAGCAACTCATGACAATAACAACTTTTATGGACCAACTCACTGAGGCAGGCACTGATATAGACTTTGATGACAACAGATTATCATATTTTTGAGGCTTTAACTTTTAATGCCAGTTAATATTATTCATTCACTGCAGTTGACTATCGTTAACGGGAGCTAGATTAGCAGCTTTTATGTTGTATAGCAGGGTGCTCTCTGCAAACCCATTATTACTCATAAAAAAACCCAAAAACATGATGTTCAGAAACTCCCCGGGGACAGTAATGCGACAACACTATGAAATATATTCCTGGAGGCTTTGGGTATGAAAGCTTGCTATCCGATTCGTACAGCAGAAGTTTGTGTATATAATTCTGTTGATCAGGGCCAACCAATCTTTTCTGTCCTATCCCTATTAAAAGCTATTCAAATATAAATAGCAAATGTTTAATCCACTATTAATATCTAAAATCTTTGCTTTATTGTAGTGCAGAAAAATCATTTAAATGCTTTAAAACACAACTCTCCAATGTCCCTCAGCGGTTTATTTCAAAGCGCCACCAAAAGCGGTGTTTTGCTGCTCTTTTGAGGACCTTTTTTAGTTTTTTGGGGATTTCTCATAGCCCGTTCGAAAGAGAGCCGTAAAACTTCAGACACACGACTGGCTTGTCATGACGTATGCTTCGGTGTGTGGGTCAGACATGCGTGTCTTATTATTCTCCTTTTTGTGTCTGGGCTGCTAGGATTACAACCTGTACACCTAGGAGGCACATAGAATCAGAAATTTTATTATGTAAGAAGAACGTAATCAATCGTCAATTCCAAAGCAGTGACGCGTATCTACCTCCCAATCAACTAATGGAATACAAATGATGATAAATGATAATTTTATTAACACAAAAATAAATGATTATGGTGAATGGATATAGATGTGCACGGAACGTCAACGTTAAATGGCTATGATATCCGTCCATTCCTTTCGGGTCCAGATGTCTGTTGTCGGACTCTGGATCCACGCTCCCAACGAGGTTCGGCTCATGGAGAAGGTGGTTCTTGTGTGTTAGCAGTTCAGCACAGGCCCAAGATAAGAATGTGTTGACTCAGCAGAGATCTTCCAATGGAAGTCTTTGATCGTCTTCGAACCAGCGTCAATCGATTTCGTCTGGCCAAACAAAACTAATCTGTCACCATTGAAAATTTCAAAAATTGTAATAATTTGAAGTACAGTCTTTTAGAGACTCGAAAAGAATTAAAGAAAAATGTTTCGCAACAGAGCTTCCTGGTAACTCGATTGAAAAATCAAATATAAATAAAGGAAAAGAGTTCAATGCTAAATTTTACAATTTGGCTTGAGAAACAAAAAGAAGAACAAAAGAAAACAGACAAAGAGAGCGAGGGAGGGGGAAGTTCCAAGTTTTGTAATTGCAGACCGCCCCCCCCCCCCCCCCCCC
>BJFM01004903.1:730-23172 GCA_016586285.1 Arothron firmamentum | reverse complement strand
CAGCTCTGGGGCAAGGGGGCGCTGGCGCCATCTAGGGAGCAGGGAATAATCCGGCCCCTAACAGAAGAGCTTGAAGAGGAAACTTGTTGGTTTCTGAAGACTTGGCCATACATATACCATGTGTCCCTGATGATAAAGAAGCTCACAAAGTCACCAATCAAATGTGTTTAAGTAAATTTATCTCCCTTCACACTTCAGTGATGAGAAAGATAAATCACAAGAAGTGATGAAGGTTAAGGAGAAATGTGGAACAGCGCTGACTGAACAACTAAAAAAAGACAATGGCTAAAAAAAAAGTAAGCAATCGGGTTCCAGGTCAGTTATGTCATTATTGCATCTTCTCACTGAAGTGAAAAGTGCCAAAATGTTGAACTGAAATTAAATAGATAGTAAAACTGAAGATCTCATAAGTGGGAAATGACATTTTCATCAAAATGTTGCAACATTCCTGCATGGTTAAGGTAATTTATCACACACTAACATAATACGTGTAAATTGTCCTACAACAGCATCAAAATGAATTAAAACAGCATCTATCCATCCATCCATTTTCCACCGCTTATCCGGGGTCGGGTCGCGGGGGCAGCAGCCTCAGCAGGGCAGCCCAGACTTCCCCCTCCCCAGCTACTTCGTCCAGCTCCTCCGGGGGGATCCCCAGGCGTTTCCAGGCCAGCCGAGAGACATAGTCTCTCCAGCGTGTCCTGGGTCTTCCCGGGGGCCTCCTACCAGTGGGACGTGCCCTGAACAACTCACCAGGGAGGCGTCCGGGAGGCATCCTGAATAGATACCCGAGCCACCTCATCTGACTCCTCTCAACGCGGAGGAGCAGCAGCTCTACTCCGAGCTCCTCCCGGATGGCAGAGCTTCTCACCCTATCTCTGGAGGAGAGCCCAGCCACCCTGCGAAGGAAGCTCATTTCGGCCGCTTGTACCCGCGATCTTGTTCTTTCGGTCATGACCAAAGCTCATGACCATAGGTGAGGGTAGGAACGAAGATCGACCGGTAAATCGAGAGCTTCGCCTTTCGGCTCAGCTCTCTCTTCACCACAATGGATCGGTGCAGAGTCCGCATTACTGCAGACGCCGCACCGATCCGCCTGCCGATCTCCCGCTCCATCTTTCCCTAACTCGTGAACAAGACCGTACTTAAACTCCTCCACTTGGGGCAGGGTCCCCTCACCGACCCGGTCCACCTTTTTCCGGTCGAGAACCATGGCCTCAGATTTGGAGGTGCTGATTCCCATCCCGGCCGCTTCACACTCGGCTGCGAACCGATCCAGCGAGAGCTGGAGGTCACCAAACCAGACCCCCTCAACACCATGGCTGCGCCTAGAAATTCTGTCCATAAAAGTTATGAACAGAATCGGTGACAAAGGGCAGCCCTGGCGGAGTCCAACCCATACCGGAAAGGAGTTCGACTTACTGCCAGCAATGCGGAGCAAGCTCTGACACCGGTCATACAGGGAGTGGATGGCCCGTATCAGGGGGCCCCACACCCCATACTCCCGGAGAACACCCCATAGGACTCCCTGAGGGACACGGTCGAATGCCTTCTCCAGATCCACAAAACACATGTGGACTGGTTGGGCAAACTCCCACGCACCCGCAAGGACCCTGCCAAGGGTGTAGAGCTGGTCCACAGTTCCACGACCAGGATGAAAACCACATTGCTTCTCCTGAATCCGAGGTTCAACTATCCGGCGGACCCTCCTCTCCAGTACCCCTGAATAGACCTTACCGGGGAGGCTGAGGAGTGTGATCCCCCTATAGTTGGAACACACCCTCCGGTCCCCCTTTTTAAAAAGAGGGACCACCACACCGGTCTGCCAATCCAGTGGCACCGCCCCCGATGTCCATGCGATGTTGCAGAGTCGTGTCAGCCACGACAGCCCTACAACATCCAGAGCCTTAAGAAACTCCGGGCGGATCTCATCCACCCCCGGGGCCTTGCCACCAAGGAGTTTTTTGACTACTTCGGCAACCTCAGCCCTGGAGATAAGAGAATCTGCCCCCGAGTCCCCAGGCCTTGCCTCCTCACCAGGAGGTGCGTTGGTGTGATTGAGGAGGTCTTCGAAGTATTCCTTCCACCAATCCACAACGTCCTGAGTTGAGGTCAGCAGCACACCATCGCCACTATACACAGTGTTGACAGTGCACTGCTTCCACCTCCTCAGGCGCCGGATGGTGTTCCATAACCTTTTCGAAGCCATCCAGAAGTCGTTCTCCATGGCCTCACCGAACTCTTCCCACACCCGGGTCTTCGCCTCGGCAACCACCGCAGCCGCAGTCCGCTTAGCCTGCCGGTACCTGTCTGCTGCCTCAGGAGTCCCACAGGCCAGAAAGGCCCGATACGACTCCTTCTTCAGCCTGACGGCATCCCTCACCGCCGGTGTCCACCAGCGGGTTCGGGTGTTGCCGCCATGACAGGCACCGACCACCTTGCATCCACAGCACCGGTCAGCCGCCTCAACAATGGAGGCATGGAACATGGTCCACTCAGACTCCCGCCCTCCCCGGGACATGGTCGAAGCTCTCCCGGAGGTGGGAGTTGAAACTCTGACAGGGGCATTCCCAGCAGACCCTCACAATACGTTTGGGTCTGCCGGGTCTGTCCGGCTTCCTCCCCCACCATTGGAGCCAACTCACCGCCAGGTGGTGATCGATTGACAGCTCCGCCCCTCTCTTCACCCAAGTGTCCAGGACATGCGGCCGCAAATCCGATGAAACGACCACAAAGTTGATCATCGAACTGCGGCCTAAGGTGTCCTGGTGCCAAATGCACATATGGCACATAAGGCTTTATGCCTGAACATGGTGTTCGTCACGGACAATCTGTGACGAGCAAAAAAGTCCAGCAACTGAACACCAATCGGGTTCAGATCAGGGGGGCCATTCCTCCCAGTCACGCCCCTCCAAGTCTCACTGTCGCTGCCAACGTGAGCATTGAAGTCACCCAGGAGGACGAGGGAACCCCCAGAAGCAGCACTCTCCAGTACTCCCTCTAAGGACTCCAAAAAGGGTGGATATGCTGAACTGCTGTTTGGGCCATAGGCACAAACAACAGTCAGGATCCATCCCCCCACCCGAAGGCGGAAGGAGGCTACCCTCTCGTTCACCGGGGTAAACTCCAACGTACAGGCACTGAGCTGGGGGGCAACAAGAATCGCCACCCCTGCCCGTCGCCTCTCACCATCGGCCACTCCAGAGTAGAAGAGAGTCCAACCCCTCTCGAGAGGACTGGTTCCAGAGCCCTTGCTATGCGTCGAAGTGAGGCTGACTACATCTAGTTGGAACTTCTTAACCTCGCGCACCAACTGAGGCTCCTTCCCCGTCAGAGAGGTGACATTCCACATCCCTAGAGCCAGCTTCTGCAGCCGGGGGTCGGACCGCCAAGGTCCCCCGCCTTCGGCTGCTACCCAAAACACAATGCACCCGATCCCTCCTGCAGGTGGTGAGCCCACGGGAAGGGGATCCCATGTCACCTCTTCGGGCTGAGCCCGACCGGACCTCATGGGCAAAGGTCCGGTCACCAGGTGCTCGCCATCGTGCCCCGCCCCCAGGCCTGGCTCCAGGAGGGGGCCCCAGTGACCCACGTCCGGGCAAGGGAAACGTGAAACCATTTGTCGTAATCATCATAAGAGGTCTTTTTGGGCTACGCTTTGTCTGGTCCCTCACCTAGGACCGGTTTGCCAAAGGTGACCCTACCAGGGGCATAAAGCCCCAGACAACTGAGCTCCTAAGATCATTGGGACACGCAAACCCCCCCACCATAATAAGGTGGTAGCCCAGGAGGGGGCTAAACAGCATCTATTGGATGTAAATTTAAAGGTGATGACTCGAGTTTAGGGTAAATAATTTGAGATAAATTTAACTTTGAGGTTAGGATTGAGTTGAGTAATGTTAGTTTCAGGTTAATGTTTGGTTTGGGCCAAATAGAGGGCCCTACATAGCCAGATGCAGTAATGTGTGTCTGTATGTCTTAAATGGGCAGTAGTACACCTCAATATCTGGTTCTGATGCAGCCAAACAGCTCCAGTGCTCATGTGTGGGTGCAATAAGATCAGCATTGACTGGCAATTAGGGAAGAGGGAAAAGGTAGAAGGGGAAATAGGAGCAAGTCTGAGGCATGACTTAGGTAAATAGAGATCAGATGCATGTTATCCAATGAAAGAAACTGACCTCGTAAGAGCTAAATTCAAAGAAATTGGATGCAATGAAATGCCAATGCAACAAAATGCGAATTTTATTTTAGAAAATGAAGATGAATCAGACTTTAATAATTCCACAGGATGGGGAATTACAGTTTTTACACTCTGGTTAGGTTCTTGTTTCGCCTAAAGGCTTATTCAGTCCTTTTGGCGAAATGTCAAAACCTAACCAAGTCCCGTTGCTCGCAGAGACCAAGCTTTGGATAACATTTACCTGGATGAATGAGATATGTGCACTTTCACATCACGTCTCCGCCAAGCAGCTCGTTTCTCTGCAATGATCCGAAAAAATTCATGGATCCAGATTGTAGTCTGGAACATCACCAAAATTTAATGATCTATTCTATGACAAATGTAAATTTCACTAAAGCAGTATTTCAATACAGATATGGCGACAAAAAAATGACAAAGAATACTCAGAAGTGCTAATAAATGGAGTATTACAGGAGCATGTACATTGTTCACACAAGGGGGCAGCCATCTTTGAAAGTCAAGTCCGGAATTGTGAGGATCCTCCAACTATCACAGTTCAGGATAGAGGACCCAAATGCAGAGCACGCTCTTAAGTTTGCAAATAAAGTTTATTTAAACTGAACAAAAGCCAGTGCGCAGGATGAAAATGAAATATGCTCACACAACCATCCGGCACAGGTAAACCAGGAATCATTAAACTCCCAGGAAGCAGTTAATCTGGGGCGAGAGTCCACAGGTTGGGGGAAATCCAGTAGTCCATATCGGGAACAGAGCGCTGACAGGAAATCCAGGGAAGAACAGACTCAAAAGGCAGGTCAGAAGCAGACTGGGTCGATCACAGGCTACTGGCAATAATCCACAGGTGGAAGGTCTCACATCTCAGGGGAAGAGCGCAAACATGGAACAGACAAAGTCCTGGGAGCGAACAGATGAACAGGCAAGAAGCACAAATGATCTGGCCAAGAGTCTGAAAGCCTGCAGTTTAAATAGTTGTGTCAATTAGTTGACCAGGAGCAGATGAAGCTGATCAACGCTGCAGGTGTGGCTGATTGGCAGATCAGCCACACCTGTGGCTGATCAGGGAACGTGAGAGCCGGAGCAGACCGGCAGCTGTGACACCAACCTTCAAAGTAGGAAATTCACCTCAGGAGTGTTCTGAAAATTTAGAAGATGGTAATTCCGACTTCTGATTAGGAAATTAACAGATCATTAAAATAGCAGGGTTCATCAACCACCAATGCAAAATTTTCCTGTTCAAATTGTCCTGAAATGCTGATAGTACGTGGCTTTTATTTATTTATTTATTTATTTTTGCTTTAAATGTTTTTTTGTGTGTGAAAGGGATTGAAGTGGCCTCAGGCAGGTGCTTGTAGCATTTGGGGATTCGATACTTTGCTCGAGGGTAGCTCGGTAGTGATCTGAAAGTGTCCCAGCACCTCTTCTGCTACCAGGCTACTTTTCAATTTTGGTCTTGGACAGATAACAGGCCATGAATATTGACTGTCAGCACCAATGTGCAAAAACACAAATTACGATAACCAAGAAAAGTTTGAGGACAGATAGCCAGAGTCTCAGAGGAAGATGGGCAGGATGCTTCCAGCTGATCTGAGTTTAGTTTCACGAATGCATGAACCTAACATTCTGACAGATGTCAAAAATGAGTTTTGTTTTTTTGGGGTTTTTTTTAATCACTTGGAGGAGATGTTTGAGTGCATCAGCACATTTGACTTTGCCACCACGATTGAAGTGCACACTTTCTGAGCATGTGCACACATATAAAAGTTCAAATGGACTGGCAGAACAGATCACCAAATAGAGCTTTGACTGAATCTGAGTGATCTCAGTGCAGAACCACTCTTTGTGGCAAAGTCACAGTTAGGACCTACATTCAGCATTGATATGAGACCAAATGCCGATACCAGAGGAGCTACTGCAGCTGCGAGGATGAGGAGAGCTGTAGCTCTGGGCTCTGGTGAGTACTGAGAAATTAATTAAGAGTGAAACAGCAGCAGGAGGGAGGGAGACTAAAGGACAGAAGGAGCGTGAGAGAAAATCTAGCTTTTGGAGAATCAAGACTATTACTGCCATCATCATTGTCTAATATCCCCTCCCTCCCTCACTTTCATTTCATTTACCTCTCGCTTCCCTTCCTTGTTCCCCCTACCCTCCTTTTCTGCTTTCTTCTGGCCCTCAGAGTGAGGACAGGAAGCCCACTGGCGGGTGCATGGGAGAAAAGGGAGTACGAGTGTCTAATGAGTTGTCTATCACCTCCATCTAGACTGGACTGCTCCTCTCAGAAACACTACTTTTGCATTACAGCATGCTGCACGGAACTACACACTGTCTGCCTGCACAACGCTACTGCCAAAGAGAATAGCGAAAGGCTAGGAGAGTGTGTGTGTGTGTGTGTGTTGGGGGGGGGGTCTCTGAAGAGTGTGTGTCTAGGAGCTGTGCAAAAGCAGAATGTGAAGGCATCAGCAAGGGCATGTTTGGCTAATGGGTGCAATGATGGAGCTTCATTTCTTTGGGAATGAGTTTGTTTATATGTGTGTATATAGTGCACAGATATGACTATGGTATTGTCAGCACTATCTCAGTAAATGAGAAGCCAGCCTTTGGCAAGACCATAATATGATGGATGCTCTGTCTGTCCGTCTCTCTCTGTCTCTCTCTCTGTCTCTCTCTGTCTCTCTCTCTCTCTCTCTCTCTCTCTCTCTCTCTCTCTCTCTCTCTCTCTCTCTCTCTCTCTCTCTCTCTCTCTCTCTCATACACACACACACACACACACACACACAGAAGTGGCTGTTAGGACTTTATTCTCTCAGAATGACCAAAAAAAAGTATTATACGTCAAATCACACCATCATGCATACTGATATTCAATAGCGACCGATGCTAACACTCTTCCATTGCAAAAGCTTCACATATATGTTCCAGCATTTTTCTGCATTCTTGTTTAGAATAGTACAATGGGCAGCATCAATACTGCACAAATAGGTATAACCAACCAAGCTTGACACCTGTTCCCTTGTGGTATTTCCTTTAATCAATCTTCCTTTGTTAGTAATATGTATGTTTCTTTTTCGGTTCTGATTTAAACATTTAAAAATGTCCCCAAAATTACTTTCAAAAATTGCATGTGCAGTTTTTAGATGAATGAAAGCCATCACCCTGTACAGCTTTTCCTTTAAAAGACTGAATAGATTTGGCTTCTGAACACAAATTCAAAATGATTTTTTTCAGGAAGATTGCTGGTTGGCTTTTAGAGCCATCACTATTTTAGTAAAATTAGAGACTGAATTTAGCCGAAATGACATTTTTTTCTGTCCTGCTTCATTATTATAGTGACCGTTGTTCACAAAAGAGTCAATTAAGCAGCAACAGAATATATAGCTGTTAGCAGCTAGCATGCTACTTTAAAGGCAGTGGACTTTATATCGCCTGACAGCTCAGTTCCATCTGGGAGCAAGCTGTGAAAAACAGGAGCTTTTCTCACTGAAGACTCTTTCTCTTACTATCCCTTTGTCTCTTTACAGGTTTTATAATCAGAAGTTCTTGTGAGGCTTGTGGCAACCTGGCCACTGAACATATATCTTTGTACTTCTATCTTTGTGAGGACTTTCATTGACAATGTATTACCCAGCCCTTTGCCCTAACCCTGACTATCCCAACTAACCCCTAGACCTTAACCCTTACCCTAACCCCTCAGTATGTAGCAATGAAAACACACACACACACACACACACACACACACACACACACACATGGACACAGACACAGACACACGGACACAGACACAGACACAAACACTCACTGTTCATTAAAGTGCCACTCTAGTGAAGTCTAAGAGATGGAGGGGTAACGAGGTAGAGACAAATGAAAGGAAGCAGAAAGACAGCGATTGAAAGAGAGAAAGGGAGCTTGTTAGCAGCATGCTGCAAATCTGCTCCAGTTATTTGGTTGAGTGAGAGGCATCCCCATCTTGTTAAAAAAAAAACCTATAAACTTTCTCAGTGTCCCTGTTTTTATCACCTCCCCATTGTTTCTAGGTGACAGGCGTGACTGAGGGTCAGGCAAGGCTGCACACTGGGTAACTCACCTCATTCACACTGAAACGCACATTCTCTCAATCAGTCTCAGAGAAACACATGCACAGAGACACACACCGACAACGTGCTCACACAGTGGGCTTTCGACTGCAGGCCTCATTAACTACGGCACAGCTGCCCCGTTTCAAGACACTCCACAGCATGCTGCTTCTCTGTCCCCCTCTCTCATCATGTGCACACAGCTTCTTCTTGCTCCCTTTCTCTCTCTGTCTCTCTGTCAAACTGATAAACACGTAAACAGATACAAGAACATGTATTGTCTTTAAGAATTGTTGCCATTTCCCTTTTGCAACTTGGGAAAAGTGTCATAACCAAGATTTTAGGAAGGCATACTTAGCATAAATTAAAATCACTTTGGCTCGAGTCTCACACTCGGCTTCTCTAATGCAGCTGTAACCGTACCTCTTTTTTTTGCTTCTCTCTCCTCTCCTTTTCTCTTACTGCACTCTACAGGTATCACTGACCCATAGTTGTCCACTGACCTGCTGACGCCACTGACCCACTCAGCTCTAGCTTTGATGGCTCAGTGTAATTAGTGTATTTTCGTGTATGATGTATGTATGTATATGTTGTCGTCTATCTGTTCTTCCCCTCTTCTCCTCCTTCTTTACCCAGCCAGCCATCTAAAGGAAGGTCCCCCCCCCCCATATGAGCCTGGTGCTGCACAAGATTTCTACCTGTTAAAGGGGAGTTTTTTCTTGCTTTCTGTAAAGTTCCCAGAGACAATTTTGATTCTAACGTATGCTGTATACAGTGGTTCCTTGCCATAGTCGCGGTTCACCTTTCACGGTCTCGCTGTTTCGCAGATTTTTTTGTGTATAAAGTACTGTATTTTACGGGGTGAGTAATGATTAAAGTCAGGTTTATACCGGGTGCGGTGCGTCTTCGTCCATTGGTCCAGACTGATTTCTGCCATCCGGCAATTTACACCGGCTGCATCCGCGCTGCGTGGCTCCCGACAGGACGCTGAAAACTAAATCACATACGGCCGCGCGATTATGAGGCCGTAACATGTATTTGAATAGTGAAAAATTAAAAAGTCACTAATTCGCTGATTTCATTTATTGCAGGGGGTTTTCAGAGCGTAACCGCTGCGATAAACGAGGGACCACTGTATATAAAATTGATTGAATTTAAATTAATTGAATTGGATTGAATTGAGTTGAATTCATTTGAGTTGAATTGAATTGAATTGAATTGAATTGAATTGAATTGAATTGAATTGAATTGAATTGAATCGAATCGAATCGAATCGAATCGAATTGAATTGAATCGAATTGAATTGAATCGAATCGAAGACTCAAACTTGGACATATGATGTACTGGTATCCTATTCAGAGTTTATTCCAGCCTCTTAGGCAGCCCTAATGGATGGATGATGCTGATTGCATTCTAGAAGCTGATTATTATGACACATTGTGACACATTTAATTTTTGTGTCAATTTTCATGCATGTCCACAGTCATTAAGTTATGGTTGGTGAGACAAAATAAAATTATGATCCTTAGTTGTCCCACACTGGGGAAATTTGCAGGAGCTGTGCTTGTGTGGAAGTACAGTTTTGTTTGTGTTAATGTATTATTGCAGAGGTTTAATGTGTTTTACTGAATAGTCATTGCTGCATGTGTATTCTTGCTCAGGTTAAACTTGAACATTCCAGTTTAAATGTGCTCAGAGTGGAGTCTGAAAACAGGAAGGAGCGGTGGTAATTAATTAAGTTCTAAGTACTCCCATTCGCCTCTGTCCGTAATGAGGCCAACAATCAGAGATTCATCAGAGATCTTCTGCAGATGACAGGATGGGGTGATATATGTGAAGTCTGAGGTGTAAAGGGCTCCAGAGAAGCATTTCAGACTCGCAGTCCCACGATCTCATGTCATGCGACCAGTTAATCAGGTAATACAGGGTACAGTCTCTCAGCTGGTGGTCCGCTCCTGCATGCTAGAGCTAGTCTCCCAGCATGGTGGGAACAATCCTTACAGTGCTTCCAGCCTTTCCCTATTGGCATCTTTCTGCTCCCAGCCTTTCTCTATTGGCATCCTTCACTTCAATGCCAGGCTGGTCGGTGAACAGGTCCAATGAAGAGCTCACCAGCAGCTGCAGGTGAAGTGGCTGAACGCTGATTGTCATGGGAGGAGGGATAGAGCTGACAGTAGAAGCAGTCAGTGTGGGCTGCAAATGGGTCCGAGTGGGGGAAGAGGCAGGCGCCTGATAAAACCTTTTAAAAAACAGGTTCAACTTGTCTGCCCATGCCCCTCTGGGTCTTCGGTCCTTTGTGGCCTGAGAGGGTCTTCGGACATCTCCAAATTCCCCTGAAGTTGTTCTGCTGCAGCTGGTCTTCCATGTTCTTCCTGATCCTCTTCATCAGCTAGTGCTGTACAGTCTTCAGATTATCCTTGTTTCCTGACCCAGAAGCCCTCTTCTTTTCCTTCAGCAAGGCCTTTATGTCTGTAATAATGCAGGGTTTGTTGTTGGAGAAGCACCATCTTGTCCTGGTGGGTATGCAGTGTGAAGTGTGGCCAATGTCCTCCCCATGGGCAGAGGACCAGTCTTTTAAGGCCTCCTCAGCCTGGTCAGGCCATTTCCTCCCAGTGTGGTTCACAGCTGGCTGCTTGTGGACCAGCAGTTTGTACACAGGCTGGAGGAGCACCAGGTTGTGGTTGATTCTGCCAAGTGGTGGGAGGGGCTGTGATGACATTTTGAGTGAAAGATGCCATATTTTGTTGACTGCTTTGAAACGGGATGCACAAATTTGTACAGGGAAGTGGAAATTTCGGACAATTCAACCACTCATTGAATCAGACTAGAAAGCTTTCGCTCATAATCTTAATTTTGCCTGAATACAGCTCAGCTGTGTTTCAGAAACGCAGGAGCAAATTCTTGGGTGATTCTTAAGAGGTACTCCACTCTTTGCCTACGTTGTTGGTGAACAGAGGTGTAGTCACGTGTCCCTGTCCCATGGGACAGGGACACGGCCACGGCAGAAATTGCTGCTATCTGCTGCTATCTGCTGCAATCGTATGTGATGCTCTAAAGCTGCTGGCATCAGACACAAACTCATTGATTACTTTTTAGCATCAAGCCATAATTAGAGACACAAATCTGCTCTGCTCCCCCTCAACACCAACCCCTCCCAGTTGCTGGCTTGTTGCTGGAGTAACAAGAGCGATAGGACTAGGTCCCCTGTTTGCAGGCTGTTTGAGTTTGATCGGAGGAGAAAAAGTGTGTGTGTGTGTGTGTGTGTGTGTGTGTGTGTGTGTGTGTGTGTGTGTGTGTGTGTGTGTGTGTGTGTGTGTGTGTGTGTGTGTGTGTGTTCTTGTGCTTGCTACATTCTGAGTACCAAAATACTCATTCTACTAACAAAACGAGCACATTTTTAGGAAGTGAAGACATTTTGGCTGCTCCTTACAAGTCCAAAGGCCTTTTTGAAGACACGGTTTTGGGGTTGTGGTTGGAATTGGGTTTAGGTCAGGGTTAGAGTAAGGGTTAAGGTCTGGGGGTTAGTTGGATTGGTTAAGGTTAGGGTAAGGGGTGAAGTAATACGTTATGCCTATGGAAGTCGTCACAAAGGTATAAGTTCAAGGATTTCTGTGTGTGTGTGTGTGTGTGTGTGTGTGTGTGTGTGTGTGTGTGTGTGTGTGTGTGTGTGTGTGTGTGTGGGTGGGTGTTTGTGTGTGTGTGCGCGTGTGTGTCTGCAAAAATGAAGGGCAAAGAGGAGACAAAGACAGGTACAGAAGGGAACGAAATACAAAAGGGAGTGAGGTGAGTTGATGTTAGCACTCAGGAGGAGTATTAATTTGACATTAATTTTGTCACCATCACTATTAGGCACCCCACTCCCCTCCTAGCTATGCACACACACACACACACACACACACACACACACGCTCACACACACACACACACTGATGCACACCCTCACGCACATACACATTTCTTTCTCTCGTTCATCATGAGTGGATCAGTGGATGGGAAGGAAAGAAAGATGATTAGATGTGTCTTGTCTGTTTCAAAGGGGTGAAACAAGGCCAAGAAGGAAGAGGTGGAAAGATGGGGGTTGAGAGTCATTAAGGATAGTGATTGTTTTAATAAGGTGCAAAAGAGAGCAATAGACACGATTTCCTAGTAAGTCAATTTGTTTTAATCAGGAACACTCAGCAGTGTCTGACTCCCACCAGAGGCTTAACATGATTAAACTAAACGGTCCCATGAAAAAAAAAAAAAAAAAAAAAAAAACATTCTCAGTATTTGGTGTAAAACAAAGGTTGGGGGAAAAAATCCACAAGATGCTTTTATTGCTGTGTCAGATAGCCACAAAGCAGATTCTACCCAGTTGTTTATATGTAACCAGTTGCTAAATTATAAAATAAAATAAAATGCAACAGACAGTGGCTCTGGTTTTTCATAGTTGCTAAACTGCTATATTATTTTTATTATGGTCTCAGATGGTCATAGATAAATTTGAACTAAAGATCTCAATATGGGAAAAACATACACTGTAATTGTGTATTTATTTTGCCTAAAAACTGAATTTGTATAATGAAGTAATTCAAGGTGTTCAAATGTTGCGCCAGAAAATCACTGTTATAGCAACAATGATGCATAAAGATCAATCGTTCTCCCAGATCTCTACATGGAAATGTGAACATGACATTTATATTTGCTGAGCAATTACAGTAAATTATTGCATACTTATTATTATTATTGGTACTACAGTAGGATTTACGACATTCAATCATTTCCTTCACACTTTTAGGACCCTTCAAATGGAAATTTGCTTTAGAAGTAACAGGTTTTGGTGATCTTGGCAATACTTTTTTACTACAATAATGTATTTTAATGGTTTTTTTTTAATGGGGAAAATGATTAGATACTAAAATTTTGGAAGCATGTGATGAAAGTTATTGATAATCAACAGCAACCTAATCCTGATGCAAGCTACGATCATCACATCATCGTCACTGCATTATGGTAGGAGTTGAGGAACAAATCAGCCGGCAACTGAGCAGAAAACATTACTTCTTGTAGATTTAATTTTTCCCACCATTGTTTTTCATTGGAATGGCAATTTTATCCCAATGCACCTTTGGCAAAATTCCCAGGTGAGAGAAAGCGAGGTTTTGTTATTTGCTATTTTTCTTGCTCTTGTTTTGCCTCACCATTTCTGGTGCCTTCGTCAAACACACCACACCTTGCTGCATTGTTGTTGCAGAAAATTCCAGGCCTGCTCACAATGTGAATGATGCCAAATGTTAATTTTAAATGGGTGTATTAGGGGTATGATTGTACTCAGGTCAAAGGATGTGTCTGACTGTCACTGTCACGGATCGGGTTCCAGACCCAAATGCAGCACACAGACACCGAACTTCAGTTATCGTCTTTATTGACGCGGGCAGATAGCAAAGGATGGAACCGAACAGTCTTACTCAGTCTGAGAAGAGTGAGATCAGTGACACAGCTCCATGCTGCGTGGTTAATCGGGGCCGATAGTCCACAGGAATAAAGTTCCACACCGAGGATAGACTCCACGGTTTTGCTGGACAGAGAATGATCCGACAAGTAGCGGGCACCGGCAGAAACAGTCCAGAAAGGGGGTCGGTAGCCAAGGGAAAGCAGATCGAGACGGGTCGAGAACGTTGCGGGTCGAAGCCGAGAAAACTTTCCGAAAATAGTCGCTGGAAAGTCAGGCATAGAGCACAAAACAATCTGGCAAAGAGAGAACCCCGGGACGAGGCTTAAATAGACATGTGCCCAGGTGTGCCTGATTACCCGTAGTCAGGTGAGACAATGGATCCCAGGTGTGGCAAGTTATCCTGATTGCCAGCTGTGACAGTCACATCCTCTGACACCACTTCCCCTTCCATTCTGTCCAGGATTGTCTTTGTTAAGCAGTTTACATAAAGTTTTTGACCATTTATATCCTGCGTTCTCATTTTGGCTTGTCTGCCTGTTCTCATGGCAGTGATCTCAGACAAATTAAAACTTTTTCCAAGTCACTCTCTTTCCACATTGAAATCCTTCCAGCTAGCTCTTGTCATCCATAGAAAAAAATCAATTTACATTGTGTCTCAAACTGAAAGTAACTGCTGGCCACCTCTTGTGACAGATTTTTGTATTGATCACTGAACATAATGCCCAGCCATCCCCCACAGCTACACAGAGGGCTAGGCAGAGCATGAAGGGATTTGCCATCTTATTCGGGGACAATCTGCTGTGGTGGCCGTAACATTTTGTTCTCCCCTTGCCCTATTTACCCATCACCTTCTTTTACCCAGCTGGCCATCAGCAGGAAGAATCCCCCAGGTCTTGCTCATGATTTTTTCCTGTTAAAAGTTGCTTGTTTGGGGACTCATTCACTGAAATAATGATTAAATGATAAATACAAACAACTATTCCCACCCCGTTCAAACATAAGGACAATTGAGAGTTGCCAATTCATCCATCCCCAAATGCATGTCTTTATGGGAAGAAGTTGGAGTGCCTGAAGAGAACTCATGCAGACAAGGGGTGAACATGCTAACTCTATGTATTGGGTATGGCAACAACAAAACCTCACAGACCTGAAAACTTCAATGATTTCTTCACCAACAGATCTTTAATACAAGATCCAACAGCAGACAACATTCAGCTAAAGTAATTAATGTTTGCTGATGTCGGTACAGTTTGTTGACATCAATCTGAGGAGAGCCACATGAAAGGACACAGAGCTCTGTCATGGTGTTTATAGACCTTAACTGTGCATCCTGGTAACACTTGTCTGAATTACTAGAATATCCATCCATCCATCCATCCATCCATCCATCCATCCATCCATCCATCCATCCAAGTTTTAGCCCCTTGTCCCTTGTGGTGTCAAGGGCGGGGGTAATGGTGATGGGTTATCCCATCTGCCATTGGGCGACAGGCGGGGTAAATTACTAGAATATGTTACTCTAAAATGATATTTCATGTAGTACTGTGCTACTTTTCCTTTTTTTATTCAAGGGGATGCTATTATTATAAATGTCTGGCTTGATGCCATGTGTTATAGACTCCTCACAACCATACTGATCTCTTTACACTGGTTGTCTTTAGCGCTGCACAAAAGACCTCTCATTTACCCATTCTGCAATTTCCCCATTTCAAGATAATAAACATATTCATTGAAACTCCTTCACTCATTCATTACCCATTTACATCATTTTACCACGTTCTCTTTGACTACCCTTGTGATTATGTCAAATCTTTAGGGATTATAAACCTAATCAAATTTCAAAGACAATTTGCACCAAGTGTAAGATCAGTTATCTCATCTGGACCCTTAATATTGATGATGATGATCTGACTTTGGACCGCAATATTAATCATCTTGCTACAAAATCTGAAGTCTGAAGTCTCAAAGACATCAGTACCAAGGAACTTTTCCTGGGCAGTTCTGTCCAATCATCCACAGCACAGGTAAATTCCACGGGTAAAATGTGTAGAGATATCACTGTGTCAAGTAAACAAGAACCAGTTCCCAGGTGCTTGACTGGATGAATAACGACACTGTAACACAGCTTCTCTGTTTCTCTGATAATGAGGAACAGAAGTGTTGATCCTCCCTAAGGCACAGCACCTGGACTGGGCTGTCTTCCTGTCCTCCTCAACCTCTCTCCCAAGAGTGAGATTTTGGCCTAAGGCCAGATTCTCACTGGCACTCATTTTGTGAAATCATATTTAGTTGCTGGGCCAGGTTTATACTCATTAGACCCATACATATGTGGGCAATAGTGTTATTTAACTATCCATTTCATGAGAAATCTTCAGCTGTAAATACCGTACATGCTGTCTGGCTACTTCTGCAATGTTGGCATCATTTCCTTTCATGCTTATGTTCCTAACAGAGACTCTGCCAAGCACAGTCAAACACATCTGTAAATTTAGGTGAGACATGCCTCTACATGAATGGGAGAATTTGAGCTATTTTCCAAAGATCATGTGCGAATGTTCCAGTGTATGTTTGAGTGAACATAGAAGTGGGTGTTCCCCTGGGGGGCCTGATAGCATGGCGCTGTTGTGCGGCTCACTCTTCCTGTGAAACCACCTCCACTGGGATCGCGACAGCTGTGACCGACATATACAGCACCGCTTCCCGGGTTTTAACAAGCCATGTGACAAAGCCACGGACACATATGTTCATTTACTGTTGTGATCCTTAGAAGTATTTCACATACACGTTTTCTAACATACGTGGACACACGCTGGATTGTTATTTTTCATTCCTAGTCCTATAATTTGAAACCCACATAGCAGCTTGGTCTTCTGATTAAACAAGACATCCAAGGATGGGTCTGTATATTTCTTCACTGTAAACAAAAGGTCAAAAGACACAGCGTGTCTCATTTTTAATTTCATTTATTTAACAGTCACCAAATGATGAGATACATTCTCTAAAAAAAGAAACAACAAAACTTATATATATTTTTTTGAAAAACTATTTTACAATATTAATAATATATAGATTTTGTACAAAATAAAAGTCAGTAAAAGGAGAAAAGGGACATCTTAGAAAACAAAAAAAAAAGTCAGGAGAGAATAGGAGTTGACTTAAACAGCTATCACAATTAGAACTGACAAAGACCAAGCTCTTATAAATAAATATCATAAAATTAGACATCATGATATAACTCTATTTCGGATAACAGGATGTTGCTAAATGTCTGTATCATTGATTATAGCAACCGCTTCATTGGGGCTCATTTGCTTAGAAATTCCACACAAAGATTAACTGGAACCAGCATGGCAAAAGGCCCTGAAAGAAAGGAATTTGCCTTAATAATGGGTCTGATAGTCTGTGCTGTACTTGACCTTTGGCTGTAATAATACCCCTAATAATACCCCTAATCCCACCCCCGATTTCCTTGTGTGCACCATACTTGATATAGACCAAATACAGATTCTCCTTGAGGGAGCTGAGGAATAGGGGTTCTCCTCTTTGTTCCTCTCTAAAGGCCAGCTGACTCCCCCCACTCACAAACCCAGAGATAGCTGAGCGGAGCACATTTGGGAGAGGTGTATGCCACTAGCATATTGAAAGGTCATACTGCACAACCAGGACCATTTCACCTCTGAGTTCCACTCTTACCATATAGTGTTTTCGGCACTGGCATCGTCAGTGGGTAGAACTTCAACGATACAACAAATACAAGACAACAGAATTAACACATATGAGTATGCAGATGGCTGGGTGGCATTACAATCAGTTGACACAGACTAGATTAGTCTCCTTGGATCTTTTTCTTTTTGCACCAGTTTGAGAGCTCTGAGTATGAACACTCAAATCATGGCAACAGGGACACAAAAAAACAACAAATTCACAACAAGTTTTTAGACACAAACAACCAAATAACATTGATGATCAATCCCACTCTACTAATATTCTATCTTTGTCCAATTTTTTTCCTTTTTTATTCCCTTTATGAGCAGGCAAGTGGACAGCGACACTGTGGTGCTTTTAAGAGCAAGGCAGCAGGCAGAGTGACTGGGCGTAATCACAGTTTCATCTCGCTTTAATGGCACATTTGTTTTGTAAGCCAAATGGTGACCAGTGTGAGACATGGGAGGGCATTGCGTTGGATTCCCAATAATGACGCATTGCTGCAGCATCACTTTGGAGATTAAAAGCAAGACACTGAATTTTAATCAAGTCACATTAGTGACGGCATAAAAAATGGTCACTTTGCCTCTATTGGCAGGCAGTGAGAATGACTTTGAGAGGCGAGAGAGAGAGAGAGAGAGAGAGAGAGAGAGAGAGAGAAAGAGAGCGAGACAGAGGAAGATTGTGAGTACTTCAGGTGAGACAGTGTGATACAACATTAATTCTCCAAATTGCTTGCTAGTCAGTAATGATAGAATCCATTTATTGGTGAAAGTATTTTCTAACTAATGGCAGAAATAATATGTTACATCCAAAAGAAATGTCGAAACACCAAAAACTAAACACATGACCAAAAAGGAGAAATCCAACTCCATTTAATGCTGTGTGTAACAGTGCATTAATAAGACATCAGGTATCTGGGGTTGATGAACAAACAGCAAAAAAGAAAGCAATTGTATTTGACAACCCAAAAGACTTGGCAGCTCAGAATTTGCTCATTTGCAGTTTTGGTTTGTTAAAGAGGTTTATTTCCATTTTTAAAAAAAGGATATCACCAAAAAGCTGATTTATTTTTCTTTTTTTAAAGTCCTTACAAATGAAAATGACACTATATGAGAAAAGAATCTACGATAAATGCTGATGTTTGATTGTGACTTTGGCCCTCATTTATCAATCATGCGTAGAAACATGCACAGATTTGAGTGAAGGAGTAATGGTACGAAAAGACGCACATGTGATTCATGAAAATTTCGTATATAGCCAATCTTCCGCGGGTCTTGATAAATGCGGCGGCTGAAAACGATTGTCATTAACATGCTCTGCCCATAACTTCGCCCACTGAAGTCAAATGTTGAGAGGAGAAACCTGAGAAAGAAACAAAACTTTGTCGAGCTGGGAGTTGTTCCCCTCGAGTCTGATGTGGAGGTTAAACAAGGACGCGCCGTGTGGAAGCATGAAAACCAGTGTTAAAGGAACACAGAAAAACGATGACAGTGGTGGAACAGCACCACTGTGGACGAGCAGACGTGTTGCTGCCCTTACACCAGTGATGCCGGTAACGCGTTACTAAGTAACGCGCTACTCTAATCTGACTACTTTTACTTTTTCTAAACCAGTACTCAGATTAAAATTACTTAACCGAGTCACCGCGCGTTATTATTTTTAAGTCCTTTTCCACCATAAAAAGATGTAAATTTCTTTCCTCCTGTGTTTCTCAAAGTGATGGCGCTAAGTCACATTTTTAGCACGTGGACAACTCACATGTCAAGAAGCCGGCGGGACTGAAATGGAGACAGGAAAGAGATACGCATTTTCTAGCTGGAAGTACAATCACTATTTTGAGTTTGTTTCTGCTAAAGATAACATTATCAGAGTACTCTGTACACTCTCTGTTGCTCTGTAACAAAATTTTATCTACCTCCAAAAACTCCACGTCAAATTTAACAAAAAAACATCTGGAGTCGCAGCACGGCACAGTAAAACTTGTGGAAAATGTGAAGCAGAAAGCAGCACCAGCAACGCATGCAGGAGGTCCCCCACCAGCTAAACAACAAAAGATGGACTTTGGTGGTGGTGCAAATCCAAAACCCATTAGTAGGGAAGAACCAAAGAGGTTGGTCGGACAGTATGTTGTGGAGGAAATGCTACCCTTAAATATGGTTGATTCGCCCTCATTTCATGCCATATAGTAGATTAAAAATAGTGTTTTGCTAGTGTGAACAGTTAAGTGAAAAGAGTGTCTTTATTTTGTTTTTTATAAAAACAATTATTAATTTTAGGTAAAAGACACTCATAATTAGATTTTTTTATTTAAAAACAATATTTATGTAAAGTGTCATTATTTTCTGTTTTATAAAATGTATTTTTTAGGAAATAGTTTTTAAGTTAAACTTAAAATATAAAGAGATACATTGCTGACGTTACTTCCAATGCACTTGCAATAAACTGTGTGTTGGCAAAACTGGTTGTCATTTTTAAGTGGAGGCTGTCAACAGCTACTGAATGTAATAAATAGTTACTTTTACTCAAACTTAGTTACATTTAAAATCAAGTAATCAGGAAAGTAACTAAACTACTTATTAGAGGAGTAATCGCTAATCAATAGATTTTTTTTCATGTAACTGTGGCAACAGATTAATAAATGCCGAACCTTGTGTGAAAATGGCTGTGCGCAGTTTTCTGCCGTACGTACAGTTCATAAATGAGGGCCTTTGTGATTTGTTGCCACAAACCTCTGCATGAACCTTACAAAGCATCCAAGGACTGTCTGAGCTGCTTGATGAACACATCGCACTGCATGATATGACCCACTTGCACTAAAGTGCATTGAGACTTCAGTTCTCATCTTTTTTGAGGAGCAATGTTGAGCAAGCACAGTTGAGAGATTGTCATCACAGTGTAGCTGAGATAAAGAAAAACCTAATGTGACATGAACTACATCTCACTGCAGAGGGAAATTAAAAGAGAACAGGATAAAGACAACAAAGAAAGACAGAACCGTTGGCCCTAGAGTTTCTGTGTGATGTCAGGAATGTAACGATTGAGCACAGTGCTTAATGGGTAGTGTAGTTCTTTCAGAAGATAGAATGTTTCTCAGGACTTAGCCAGACACCCAACTCTGATTGCTATGGGTTTGCTGTGGGCCAGGAAAACCAGCCATTCCCATGCCCATTGTCACACCCATGCCCATGCCCATGCCCATGCCCATGCCCATACCGATACCAACTCCTTGAGCTAGGGAGGAATCGAAGTTAAAGTCCATCTCCTCACCAGAGTCCATTATGTCATGGAGGAGAATGGACTCCACATCACAGTCCAAGCTACCATGAAACATGTCAATGTCCAGGTCAGCTGGTAGTCTCTCATGGAGGTGAGATTGGTGGTAGCCATGGTAGTTGCTGGAAATAGTGCCATTTCCCACACCCTGGCCATGATTGTATGGTTCATTAGTCATGCCCTGGAGTTGTGGTCCAGGGTAGTGATTGTGACGGGGGTGTGGGGCAGTTGCCACATAACAGGAGTCCTGTGGCATGCCAAGCATACCTGCTGGGTTAGGAGGAAGAGTGGTAGAAGCTGGGAGGTGGGCATGTGATGGAGGACTGTACAGGTAGGGACTGTTTTGGTTGTAAGTGTGCAGCTGATTGCCATTACCACATGGGGTCAAGGATACAGGATGTGGTGGCGTGTGGTTATGACTCAGATTGTGTCCACTCTTAGTGAGGCTGTGAGGTGAGTTGTGATTGGTTACATTGTTGTGATTGTGAGCATGGCTATGAGTTCTGTTGTGGCTATGAGCTGAGCTGTGACTAGGAGGTCCATTATGGCTGCGGCCATTGCTGTGGCCAGGGTGATGGCTATGGTGGTTTGAGCCTACACCTTTACTAGCTTGACCCATTAAGGAATGGCTTTCCCTCTCTTGTACCTGCATTGTGGCCTTGGAACAGTACTGCTGCCCAGCTGATCCCCCTGTTAGGAGACTCTGAAGGGTATTGGTGCTGGAATATGCCTGCATGGTTCCAGAGAAGCTGGTTGGCTTGTTCTCCTGAATGGTTTGCATGGGTGAGTGATGGCATATGATTCCCATGCCTGTTGGACCGTAGCCTCCTGCACTGTAGGGGCTCTTCACTACAGAACTGTAGTGGTAGGGGGCTTGTTGCTTATGTCTGCCCAAAGATGAATGTTGTTGGTGGTGTTGTTGAGGTGGCTGATGGTGATGATAACCATCTTCCATGAGATGTTCATCTAAACTGATTGTGGCAGTAAGGTTAGCTAATTGAGGCAGCTGCTCCAAGGGAGGACAGTTTTTCACTGCCCCCACAGCTGGCGACCGAGCACTAGTGGGTGAGGGATAGAGCTGTGGGGAGGTTGAACAGGACAGGCCTCCGTCTGGTTCTTCTTGTTCTCCCTCTGCAAGGATTGGCGACAGACGACCACTCAGTGTAGAGGCTGATGAACTAGCCCTTGAATGAAGGTCAGACCACGTATCAAAGTCTCCATCCGTTCCAGATGCACCTCCAGATCCTGGAAGGCCTTTCTGTGGTGAGCTGCAAACATCAGGAGAGCTCTGTAGTCCCGCAGACCCTGGTCCTACAACTGGCCTGCCAGCCCTTTTGCCTCTAATGCGACCTTTGCTTTTTAGGTATTTGGTGTTGTTGTCCATGGACACTGCACGTCGGCGTGGGGCCTTGCCCATCTTCCCTCCATCTGGGTTCAGCATCCACCAAGAACTTTTCCCCGTTCCCTCATTCTGCACTCGGATAAAACGTGTGTGGAGAGATAGGTTGTGTCGAATGGAGTTCTGCAGACGTAGGAAAGAAAAACATAATGAAAAATGATTTAATTGAACTGTAGATGCTTTTCTCATATAAAAAAAATGCTTTTCAATAATAAAAAATAGAAATATTACACCATAGTTTAATTCAGTTTATTTATCTGATGCCTTTTACAATAAAATTGTCTCTAGGTGCACCACCCCATAGCTGTCACAACTGCTTATAAGATAGCACCTACTGAGTCAAAGGGGGGGGGGGGGACT